>BGPR01002580.1:75390-171007 GCA_013235015.1 Araneus ventricosus | reverse complement strand
TGATCTCACTTCTCTCCGCCCGGGAATATCCCATTATTCAAGATTGCCCGTGCAACGCCGGGCCATGCAGCTAGTCTATCCTATTAAAATTCGAAGGTAAACAAACGTATGTATGTATATATGTCCGGCTATCTTCTCACGAACCGCTGAACGGAGAAGCACGCGGAAAGTACCAAAAGATGGGGAATAATCCAAGGAATCCATTTAGGCCAATTAAATTCCGAAATTACAATTAGTTAAAAAGATATTAATTAAAAACGTCAAAATGAATGAATTGACGTGCTGCCATCTATTGACAGAATGGTGAATTCATTCACGACGGATTCTTTTTTTTCCCTACTATTATTTTTCGCATCCGGTGTTGCATTTTTTTATTTATTTAACGGAAGTTGGTATTTTTTTTTTTTGAGCGAGCTTCTGTGTTATTTTGTGTTTGGATTAATTAACAATTGAAAAAAATTCCTATTCTAACTTATTAGTTCCTCCATACTTATATAAAAGTTTAAGGAATTATTTAAAATTTATCTAATAATAAATCAGGTTTGGAAATAAAAAGTAAAATAAAATAAAATGCTGAATATATATTATAAAATAACTTTTTAAAGAGAATATCCGAAATAAAAATTTTCAAAACATTGTCTTGCAACGACTATGCCTGCTGAGATTTGAAGCCGAGTCAGCAGGGCTCATAAAATGACGTTCTGCCGACCAAGCCACGTATGCACATGATTTGTCCAGCATAGAAGTACATCTATAGTTTGCTCAAAATTAAAAAGCAATTAATTCAACTGACAGGAATTTACTAAAAAATTACATTTTGTTAATAACAGATTTTAACAACAGTGGATCTTTGATAACTGCAAAGAGTTGTTTTATATTCCTTGATGATGATTAAAAGATTTTTTACTGTATGGAGCTCATTAGAATTGGGTGAGTTGATATTTAATTAGAAAGAAATCCGAGTTGAAATTTCATTATTGAACGCTTCAGTAAATATACTGTTTCCAACAAATTAAATGACATTCATGGGAAATCTTAACCAGATAATAGAAATCAAAAGCGTCTCAAAATACTGAAGGTTCTAGCAAAGTTTCGTTAAATTCACTAATGACATTTTAAATAATTAACAGAAATGTTAATTGAAAAATAATTAGTAATTAAAACCAATTATTACAATTATCATCAATATAGTTAATTATCTAATTATAATTATTAATCAAAATTATTCATTAAAATTAAGATCAATATAATTATCTAATGAAAATTGTAATTTTATTAATTATGATTCATAATTATATTAAAATACAAGTTCAATAATAAAGATTATTACAGTAATTATCGGCGATAAATCCATTTACGTTCCCGAATCAGAACGAATCCGGATCCGCAATCGGAGTTGGATCCGTGGATCCGACTCCACGAAAGGAACGAATCTGACACATCACTAGAAGTTATGCCTAACATGGCGTAGGTTTCCGGTTTTGTTTGGTGACAGACATTGCCATCGACAAAAGAGAAATTAACCCCCTTTTTCCGCCTTAGCGTTTTATATATATAGATTTGTTTTTAGAATTAATTTTTAGAATAATTACATTTGTTTTAATTTTGCAACTCTTATGTATTTGTTTATTTATGCACTCTGATAAATTTCCTTTGAAAGTTTTATTTGAAGAAAAATATCGTTTTTGAAGCTAAAAAATTTTATTCTGTGCTGATTGAAGTTAAAGCACCAGAATCAAAATAAAGCCGATTCATATGTATCCCAGATAGCATGTATGAAAAAGAATATAGAGGCCTTTCTAGGAGGGTGCCATTTTTTTTTTCTCTTGACCGAATCAGGTCAGCAATAATTTAGCCCGTCTTTTGATGACAATTTCCATCTCTTTTTTAATTATGGATTGAAAAGAACTTTGGAATGAATAGGGGATAATAGCCTTTGTTGCTGAAAATCCCAAAAAACCCTCAATCAAACTCAAACAGAAACACACAAATAGCATGTACACTTGTAGCAAGTTTTTCTTGATATTAGCTTGTCATGAAAAATTTGACGCGACAACTTTGCAACGAACTTACTTTTAAAAAATGCAACCATCTTTAATTCATTCATTAAAAAAAAAAAAAAGTCGTTTTTACTTGATCTAGATCCCAATTGAGAAAATAGAATAGAATAAGAAATATTTTCTCTAATTACAACCAATTGCTTCAACTCAGATGGTAAAGAACTTAGTGTTCCAAAATGGTTATGCACTGCAACCATCTACAATATCTAAAAATATTAATCCTTTTCACTGCTTTTAGAAACATTTAAAGACAACTACAACAAAAGACTTTTTAGGAGCAATTACAATCTTCTTCAGAAAGGTCTACACCAAAATTTTGACATATATATAGTATACAACGGCAAAAAAACAAAAAGACATAAAACATTGAGATACAGTCAAGATAATACAAAAGAACAGCATAAAGAAAAATAATCTTATTTTGGATTCGGGAAAGCAAAATAATAATAAACATACAAGAAACAAAGGAAGGATAAAAAATAAATAAATAATAAAGCACAAAAAAAGAATAAAAAATAAATATGGAAGAAATACTATGGAATATTGTTCAATGGCAGGGGAATATACAATATTAAAGGATTGGTACTTTTATGCATAAATGGCTATGCAATATAGTCCCCTCACCCCCACCATTAGCAAATAAAAATGCAATCCATAAACAAATCTATGAAGGATAAGCAGGAAGGGAAAAAAAAAAAAAAACAGAGATGTTTCTTCGCTTGTAGAAGATATTCAGGTAAAATTCTCTTATGTGTTAAAAGTTTGAATTCTTGATTTGGGTTACAAAACAATACACACAAAAAAATGCGATATATCTCAAGAAGGGAAAAAACAGTGGGAATGGTCTCTTCTAGACTTTCCTGTACACACCCTAACAAAGGTGTCATTCCCTCCGCATAAAAATTGCAGAAATTCAGCAAGGACGGACTGTCACCAGTACTCAGATTTATATTGCCATCTGAGACTGTGGCAACAATAAAAGTTGGAGTAAAAAATGGCAAGTGGGCACTAATACACAATGTGGGTGCATTTTGTGCATCATAGAATGATGAAAAAAACAACAACAACCGAATATGCATTTTGAACGCTTTTTATCGACTGATTGAATCCAAAATTTGTTACAGACCCACAATTAGATGTAGAAGACCACATACCAAATTTCATGTATCTAGGTCATTATGTTTCGGAGTTATTGTGTTTACATACATAGAAATATACAGAGTGACAGCTAGTTCCCCTTCAATAGATTTGGTCCAAAATTTGATACGAATCTAGAATTTTGACGATAAATTAGTGTACTAAATTTCATCCATCTAGCTCTCTTTGAGTTCACATGAACAGACTTCCCAAAGACAGATTTCGACCAAAATTCAATAAAAATCCACAAATTTTGTGGAAAGACAACAAACCAAATTTCATTTGTCTAGCTCAAACCATTTTTGAGTTATGTTCACAGAGACATAATTACAAAATTGTGTTTTTCGGAATTAAGAGAGGTCTAAAGCGTGGAGCTTTAGCAAAATCTCGAGTTTGCATTTTTTGACGATTACAGTACTTTTTCTTCGTGCACTTCATATACGAGAATGTACAAATTGGAAGTTCCTGGCTTCAGTGTCTATATGGAAAAGTGGCGAATTTTAAGTGAAGTAGATTTTTGGGTTATTCCTTTGTATATTATTTTGTGTTCCATAAATATATTTAATACATGAATTGCTTGTATATACAATGAAACCTCTCTACGGCAGCCACCCTCCGTCCCCCGTAAAATTGGCAACATGTTTGGAAGTACAAATGCATATTTTTGATAAAAAGATACAGTTAGTGTTTGCTTGGCTCTTTCAGAAATAACTTTCATTTTTTATTAATTAGAAAAAAGGAATCCTTAATTATTTTGGCGGTAGTTGTCGAGGAATGGGCAATAATATCAGATATTTTTCCTCAAGTCTGTTGAGCTCGAAGTTTAATTTGCTGATGGTTGCAACCCATATTAGCTGCCTCTTTGCAAGAGTCTGAATCAGCGCTTGAAAGGCACAAATGAACTCTTGACTGCCCAACCCCAGTAGAGGTTGAAGCTCACTTTGGGAAAGGAATTATTAATTTCGGTCTGATTTCTGGTGGTGTTTTTGAATATATGATTTTTTTTTCTTTATTTCCTCCCTTTTTTCTTAAGAAATGGTCCAAAGTCAGAGAAACAAAAGGAATGTACTTCATTCAAGTTGAAAGGACCCTGGCTGCTCAGAGGGGTTTGATCGGTCGTTAAATAACAATTATTTTAACATTATTTCTATGGGCCAAAAATTCCTCACCAAACCAAATTGTCTGTTGAGAGGGGTGATCGTTATGTAGGGGCAGCTGCTTAGAGAAGTTTGACTGCATATAAATACAATTTCTGAATTAAAAAATATAATTGCTTTTTCTTTTGGGGACAATGCCTTCAAATTTATAGAAAATATATTGTTATGTGAAAAAATCTAGAATCATTAACTGCATTAGAAATGTGGTCGAACCCATGGTTAAAAGCAAATGTTATTTTTCTATAAATGAAAGAAATAAACTGCCACACTAAGATTATTTTAAATTGTCAAAGTGTACTGCTGGACACGCAAGTTTGCTATTTAGTTCTAATGGTAAGATTTTAAAACAATAATAATAGTAATGTGAAGTGCTGATGAAAAGCGATATTTTTTCTTTGAAATTTGCTTAAAAAAATAAACTGAAAAATAGAAAAAAACAGCATATTTATCACATTTTTTATTACGAAAACTTATTTATTAATATAATGTATTTTTATATCTTAAATAACTCTTTTTTATGATATATGATACAATACATTCTCACTTAAGTTTAAACAATAACCAAACATTTAACACATAATACATTTTCAATCATTTTGTAAAGTAAAGCAAAGAAAATTTATATAATAGATGAAGTTTCACAATTTTACTAACTTTAAAATTTATTTTTTAAAATATGCTTAAAGTAAATACTGAATAGATGGTAAACCCTAAAAAGTTTTTAAATGCATTCCACATCAAATATTCAATAAACATTCATCCATATCAAAACCAAATTGTTTCTTGGCGTATCGCAAAGTGATTCTTAAATCTTGTAATAAATGATGAAATTTCAACATTGATAATGAAGAAATGTTAACAAAAATTATGTTTAATCAATTATTTTTAAATGGTTAAGCAATGTTACACTCACAACAGATTCTAACACCGACATCACAACAATCAGTTCCTACATGAAAATACTATGAAAAAGCATATTTACTAATAAGTTCATAGTTTCCTTTGTTGTTTCCAAGAGTTACAGTGAATGCATAAATATATGTTTTCATATTATCTAAAAATTAAAAAATATTTACAAAAACACCAAGCTATGAAGATGGCAATTCTCAATACAATTTCAACATTCTAAAAACTATGATGAACTTAATGTGAATTAAGTGATGGAAATTTAAAAGGAAAAGAAAATATTTATGCATATGACATACCAAATTAAGTCTACTAATTTTTTTTTCTGAACATAAAATTTATAATTACACACCTCTTAAAATAACTTCTTAAAACAGATATACGTATATATTCATAGATGCCTAGTATTGCCTTATTTCTAATCCAACTATGACACACTGAAGCACCATATTATGGAAACATTTTAAAAATGGTAACATAAAGAGCTTAGTTGAAACTAAACATGCAGGCCTTTATCATGCAGAGAATGACATAAATATCAAAGTACTTTTAGATGCACATTTATAGAAAACAGGTCCGTTTTACCTCAATATATTGATCAAAGATGAAATAAAATGCTTTTATTTCATTCCTTCTAACATCAGACTTGTATTACTTTGATTTTAAAATAAAACAATGTTTCAGGATACATAAAATGAATTAAATTACAAAATATGAATTAAATTAGTGGCACATCTAGTTTGGAAGACACTGGAAATTGCCATATTTTTGCAGTTTAAATTTTGATCAGGTAAGTTATTTTTGTTTCTATTTATAATGTTCAAAGTATTCTCGCATATTCAGAAATATATTGCTCCTTTTCACTCTCTAGATAAATCTGTTTGTTTTTGATGATTTCTATAATCCTGACTATGAACAGGAAATTCTAGAATTTATTAGCCCATATGCCTCTTGATCAACAAATACAGTCTCTGACAATTTTACCTCAAATTTTTATAAGCACAATCATAAATAAAAAAAGATTTGGAAAAAAAATAACTTTTAAAGAAGATTTCCATACTGTATGAAAAATTAAATCATAAGTTTAACCTTCAAATTCATCAAAACAACTAGGTTATCTTTAGTGCATTTTAGTTAAATATATATAAAAAAAATTATCTCTCCCACCCTCCACAAAACATCTGTTATGCAGATTTCTCACATTATCATTACATTTCATATCATTTATTATATATTATATTTTTACATTTTCTGACAAATTCAGTCAAATTTAATATTTTCAAACTTTCAAGATAACTTTCTTATGCAAAGAAAAGCTTTTAGAAACTATACTTTCTCGGTATCTTCCAAGTGTGAATTGGAAAGCTGTTATTTTCTTGAATAAAATTTACATAAGACCATGAAAGAAAATTGCTCAATACATATTTTTAATCAGTAGGAGTAGCACATAATTAATGTCAAAGGAAAAAGTAAATTAATTTCATTGAGCTTTAGAGACAAGGGAATGTCTATTCCATTTAACATCAAAATTTAATCGTACACAAAAAATCTGCAACTTGTTGGTTCTAGAATTAAAATAGTTTCATGAAAAAGGTTTACGAACAGAATATCAACCACAGTGCACACAATGCTAGAAAATAAATGGAGGATTTTTTCATTATTTTAATCAAAAAGTAATTATTATTGAAAATCAATATTTTAAAATATGAAATATAATGATGACATCATATGCTCATTTCAGTCGATTGTTAGATTTCATTAGTAATATTATCCATTTTTGACATACTGCAGATAAACTTAAAAGTGTTTCAACAAACTATGGTAACATCTTAAATCATTACATATTTGTTTTGCGAAGTAAATGAAACTATTTAAAGCAAATGTAAGAGAAAATAATAAATTGCCTTGAAATATGCTTACATGAGATTAAAAAAGTCTTAACATGTAAATGAGTTAAGAGGTTTCGCTCAAGAACTCTTAATATTACTAAATCAAGTCGACATGAAAAGTTGATTAGAATATAAAAATATGTTTTGGCTATAAATCAATAAATTCACTTCCAAACCTTTCATTCTCAAGAAAAAGTCAAAGGATTTTGTATATTTGATTGAAATATGGTGAATATTGTTCACTACGTTAATTAAGATATCCATTAATCTTCATGATCTGACATGACACAGGCTTGGAACAAAAAAAGCTGAACTTCACAAATAATGAATCATGCCAAACATAAATACAGAGAAGTAAAACAAGTATGATTAATTGAACAATAAAATGAATAAATTTATATAAAAAATACTCGAGATATTAAAAATATCGTAGAATTATTATATAAAAGAAAATTAATGGAAGAAAAAGTGAATTGCGTAGCAAGTTTTTGTTAAACTATAAAATTTGGTAAAAATTATCTCACTATAAAATATTGAAACCATGTGAAAACTTTTTTCATTTATACATTATTTTTAATTTTTTGAGCTAACAGTTCAAACTTTCTTTTATGCTTCAGTCTGCTATTTTCCTCCATTTTCAAATTTTTTTTATTACTCTCTTTCTTTGATGGGGGCTTTTTCTTTATTTTTTCTCCATTGCTATTTTCTTACTATCAAGTTCCTCCTGGTAGCATTTGCTTGATGACCTTAAATTTTTACACGTGTTACTATTTGCATCACCCAAAAAATCTTTTCTTCTAAAATACTTAACAGCAGACTGCCCTTTGCTCATCATTTTGTATTTAACATTCTGAATTGAAGAATATGTTTTAATATGCATTCTTCCAGATCTTTTATTTATCATATCTGACATTATGTTGAATGCGCTCATGGTGCACAATTTTCGTTTGTGTGTTACTCGCATCTTTTGAGCACCCCACACCCTCCAACACATTAAAAAAAATTTAATGCAGATTTGCATTGAATGATAAAATTTGATGCTGAAAAAGCTGAAATCTGCATTTCTGTGCAAATATGTCATGTCTGCATGATGTTTTGCAATCTTATTACTTAATTTGTTTTTCATTGCAAATATCCAATATATATGTGTCAATATTAATTTTGCATTAAACAAACTAAATAAATAAAAAATAGATTGTCATGCCTTACATTACTGTTATTAATTCATTTGTATGTGTAACTCAAATAAAACTATCTCATATATATATCATTCGCAATGTTCAACATTACACAAATCTATAGGTTAAATTCACCATAAGCAAAAGTATAGGGCGATTTTCAAATGAATTATAAGGTTTATAGTCCAAGCCATGAAAATTATAATTTATATTAAGTAAATAATGCCATAAGAAAGTTACATAAATATGTTTAAGGGAAAATATTGCTTGACCAAATTAGAAAGTCAAATTAAATATGCAATTTTCTATTGAAATTCTAATTCCTATTAGAATGCCAAAATTCAAAACAACATTTTGATTTCAAATAATATGAAAAATTCATCAAGTTATTCTCAGTATCTCATTTTACTTAGCATTTTAAAAACGTTTGTCAGTTATTTTAGAATCCTGCTTTCAAAATTTCCCATCCCCTTCCCTCATAGTTTGAAATAATGCTCACAATTTACTCAATCAACCATAATTTACTGTAAATTTCTACTCAACCTCATGAATTAAAAAAAATTAATTAATTTAATATATAAATTGAGATTTTATGAAACACATTTTGTGTTTCAAATTAATTTACTTCAAAAAAACCTTTTGAATAAAAAAAGTAAATACTTTTAAAATCTTATGAATTTTATATAAGTTTTCAAAATCAAGTGGTTAAATGTTTTTGATCAACTTCTTGAGAAATTACTACAAGTGTATTTGTTTGCACTTCTATAAGTAATACCAATCCAAACCTATGCAAATTCTTGACATACTCTTATAATCAGTTTTAAGAGTGATATTAAACCACAAAGCAACAACTCAAATGAAAATCACTTCATAACTATACAATTGATGCTCAGAGAGAGAGAGAGAGAGAGAGAAAACCATACTTTTGCCTTGGATTGCATTTGAAGGGCAAAATTAAACAACATATTCAAGTACCAAGGTAATATGGATGCACATATTATTGTATGTGCACATATACTAATTCAATAACTATCTGTGAAAAACAGAACTTGCAGACATTGAAAAGAACTCTGTCATAACTAATTTCATCTATCAGTAATTTTTCAACATCAAAAGAAAATTCAGTAAAGTAAAATGCAACTTTCATTAAGAATCGAATATTATCACATAAATACTTTAACCACTGCTATTTTTGGGGAAAATAATCATATTCAAATTTCGAACAAATAAGGTTTGTTTCTAATACTGATATTTATTATGAAAGAAATAGAAGACAATTTTCAGTCAGAATTTAATGGTACAATATTGGTAGGAAGTAAATTTTTCTAATCGTAAGTGATTGATAAAATTATTTCTAAAAATATGTAAAATACATACACATTATAAATGGAACAGAAATTCAAAACAGAGGTTCTTAACTTCTTAATTGTATAGTTTTCAGGGGCATACTATCACCTTTCCTCCAAAAAACAAATAAACTACATCAATACTAATAATATTTTCCAAAGTAAATGGCAAAATGTTGTATGAAGCAAGCTTGTAATTTTATAAAATACATATTTCATTGTTGAGCTTATTTTGGTGTATTCAATTTGTGAAAGTACTAATGTGCATTTATTTTTATTAATCAATACATATGTTTTGTTTTTCACTCTAAATAAGTACGTCAGATGCATATACATTTTCGAAAGATGCATGAAGTATTAAGGTGTGACAATCATTGGTTCATACATTTTCTGAATACATTGACCCAAATTCATTCTTTAAATGATGTCTTATAAACCTTAATAATTATCATTGTTTTCATTTAGTATTTCTCTTTAAACAGATAAAATGTAATTTAAGCACTTTTAAATTTATTTTTTCACATGCCTAAGTAGATATTAACTGCTGATATCTTTTTCTTTACGGTACATAAAAAATGTAATAATACCTGGCAGCTTCTTGTTGAACTTAAGACACTTTTTCCAAAAACATACAAAATAATCCAAAACTTTAAAATAAAGCAGAAACATGTACCAGCCAACAGAGTGGTTTGAGCAGTACAACAAAAGAAAACTTAAATGTAAAACTGTAAGGATATTCACTTGCTTATATCCATTAAAATTATTATCCATATGAAAGAAATTTTACTAGGTGGAAAAGATTAACAATTGTCACTAAAACTCAGCCTATTCATATATCAGTAGAGTAACACTGTGATTTACTTCTGTAATAGAAACATACATCAATTTGCTTTACCGAAATTGACAAGTGACAGATAATAATTCACACTTTGAATCATAAATATGTATATAAATTTTTGTATCATTTTGCTAATTTTTAATCTCAGTTTCAAATGTAAATTGAGAATTAAAGAAAAGAAAGCTCCCAATTAATTATATGTAAAAGTTTTAAGATATTCAAATGTTCAATGATTATGAATTCTGTAAGACTCGAAGATGATAATTTATCTTCAGGATTGAAAAAGGCAATTTACTAGAAAATTCACATTTTGAAATCCAATAAGTTTTAATTTAATCTAAAACAATGCTTAGATGATGATGCTAAATATTTTTTTACTCCAAAACATGGATTTTAAATAAATGGTTGTTTTTAGTGACATTAATACTTTGGCATAAGAATTTCTACAATTAGTTAATTTCATTGATCCAGATGAAAGAGCATCCATAGTAGTTAAAAGTTTCAAATTATTTTTAATGTATTAATTAGCAAATTTTTTAATTCCAAATTTAAAAGTTATATGAAACCTCAACACTTGCCAAGGAATGAGTATGATTATTTTATTCATATGAATAATACTTAGAGACAAAATTTCACTACATAATAACTTTAGCATAAGAACATAATAAAAGACAGAACAAATTAACATGGCAAACAAATCAGTAACTAACAAATACGTGAAAATTTTTCAAAATCATTTAATACTCGAACTAAAAAATATTAAAAATTCACTCTGGCAATCTGCTAAAGATGTTTAAAATACAATGGAAGAAAATTGGAAATATAACAAAAATAAGTACTGCACTTTGGGGATTACAAACAATATTTCTTTTATGACGAGAGGGATTTTGTTTTTAATTTTCATAATATTACTTCACCATGACGCAAGTGACAAAATATACTCAGAAATGAAATTTACTGAAATGGAGTTTTAATAAACTATGCTACATCATCACTTCAACTTTTCCATCATATTCTAGCTCTCTATACTCCGAGATAACCCAATTTTTAATTTAACCAATGTAATAATAACGTCAATCTCTTTGAAGTAGAATTTGTTCATCTCGTCTTATTCAAATGAATAGGAATCTACATTTAAATAAGTCACACATAAAGGAATCATCCCCAACCCATTTAACTATAACTACTGATAAAAGTTTTTAAAGGCTCAAACTTATTTCTTGGATATTGAAAATAATTTGTATAGAGCATTGAATTAGTATAAATAAGGCTGTGGTGTTCAACTGAATTATCAAAATGTCAAACTTTCTAGTATTTGCCATTACAATTAGAGATGAATTATTTGAAGTTGTTAGATCAAGAAGGGGGAAAGGGGGCTTAATGCAAATCTTAAAATACTACTTCAAAACAAAAACACAATAAAAAATATTTTTAAAGAAGTTTTCAAATAGGAATAACTGTAATAAATTGAAAGCAAGCCTACTTCACAAATGGCAAATATTGTATTATGTAAAAAATAACGACACATCTATACCTATTGTAATAATTAACACTTTTATATACTGTTTGAGGCTAAATCCTGCAATGTGATTATTGTCATAAATGAATAAATTTATATAATGTGAAAATATTACACTTTCCTTTCATAAGATTAGAAACTTTTAAAAAAACGAAAGAAAATAAAATGTGATTCAAATAGGAAAGATCCATATTATTCCGAACAAAACTATTCTATCCATTTTGTTTAGATAACAACAAAAGCATTTTTCATAAAAAAATAATAAATAACTCAGTAAAATTAGCCACTTTTATCATACAGTAATGCAAATTCAAGATCATTTAAAAACAAGAACTAGAAAAAATAATAAATGAAGGACAAAATAAACATTTCACAAACATTATATCACAGTACTCTCATTACTTCAATACGAATGATTTTTTGGGAAAAAAATCATAAGCAATGCTTGTTCAAACATTATCACTAGTTTTGGTTTAAAAATCACAAAACAATTTACAAACACAAATACAGACACAGTATTTACAAATTTAAATAAATTAACAACACATAAAGAAGTTCATATAAATTTGCAACAAGCATAACGAACAGGTTTTTTTTATATTACAAATGAAAATTATAATTCCTGTAAGAATTATTATTTTATCTAAATGAATGCGAAATGCAAGTTTTAATTAATGTTTCACAAATAAAATGTAAATTATTCTTTTTGATATTTATTTTTGGATTTATGCTTGATAATACTTCAAAAGTTTAGTTATTGTCTAGATTCTAAATGTATCCGACACTCAACAAGCTCTGTAAAATATCCTTTACTCAGAAAGCATAACCTTTTAATTTATTATTTTAGAACAACAAAATTTAGATGAAATTAAAAAAAATTGTTTATCAGAATATGAATTAAGATCATGGATATTTCAAGACATCATAAAACTGATGAACACTGCATGCATGGTTTGTAGAGAAAAAAATAGCATTTATAGCATTGTTGTTAAACCACAATGGTTTTAAAGTTAATTAAACATCAATTAATTAGACACATTCTACTTATGAAAACACTGAGATAAGCAAGTTTGCTAAAATTTAATAGTATTCTAAGCAGATTAAATAAAGTAGAATCAAACAGAAACACAACATCAAATATCTGTACAAAAAAAAATGAAAAAATTTCATAAGACGTGACATTATACACAGTCCAATGACAAATTCACATGGTTATATGAGAATCTTTACAATAAAGAAAAACACAGTATGCAGAGTTGAGCATGATGCCATTATTAAAGGTACACATACCCGTCCAAAAACTGCCCAATGCAGGTAAGATAGCAAAAGTTTCCTCGACTTCCAACCTTATGACAGTGAAGTGTGCAAATGTATACCTAAATGCATTCTCCTACATGGTACGGCCAGAATTCTGTACATTAAGCATAAGCAACTGCTAGGAAGCTCCTTCCTGCACAATTACTTTCACAGAACTAGTTTGCTGCAAAGACGGTGCAGGTCCATTGGAAATACTTATATTGTGTATCGGCTGCTCAGTTGTTCCACATATCACATTTTCAGCGTTACAACCAATGGGAGGCATCAAAGGAGAGTCACCAGATCCCAAGGACATCTCAGAAGTAACATCTTGCACAGGGTATTTTCCAATAAATGAATTAGCATAAGGTGAATTGCTCCCCTGTGATGCCACAAGAAAGCCATTCTGATAAGCTAATTGTGCCAGGACATCTGGTGAGTTGAGCAGCCAATTGTGTGAGTTGTTAAGGCCTCCAGAACTAGACATAAGACCTACCTCTTCAGAGGTATTGCTCCCAGAGATGGATGCCACAGTAAATGTTTGTGGTTGCGGAGGAGGTGTGTTGGAAGATACTTGTCCAATGTTATAAAACATTGTGGATAGCAAAGATCCATTTGTAAAAAGCTTATTATCAACAGTACCTGGATGTGTAAGACTGAGACCCGTAGAAGTATTTAAAAGATTGCTTGAAAATGTAGGGTCTACATGTAGAGGATGAAGCCCGGCTAAGATTTCAGAGTGACCATTGAGCATTTCGGGATGGGACAGTTCTGAATTGGTAAGAGGTACATTTATAGAATTAGGTATAAGAGAGCTCTCAGT
The DNA here is from genome assembly GCA_013235015.1 of Araneus ventricosus. Classification (NCBI taxonomy): domain Eukaryota; kingdom Metazoa; phylum Arthropoda; class Arachnida; order Araneae; family Araneidae; genus Araneus; species Araneus ventricosus. Next base: position 156,858 of record BGPR01002580.1, on the reverse strand, counting down.
GACACAGGGAAGATTAGTTTGGTCAAGACTTTCTGGAGTCATTGCAGAAAGAGCCTGGGTAAACGAGTTTAAATCACTTGTAGAAAAACTACTAGAAATAACATTTAATGTATCCATATGGTTGTTGGGCAAATCTGCAAAGGAATTTTCATCAATTGCACTTGTCAAGTTCTCAGCACCCAATAAACTGCCATGAATTTCTATTGTACGTTCCAGTTCTTCTAAATCAGGTCCAGTAGTTGCAGATGATAATTTTGCAAGCGATTCTTTAGCTAAATGGACGTCTTTGGAAACAGCAGCAAGTGCTCTTTCAAGTTCTTCAGTCTCTTCTCGAGTAGGAATATAATCGCCATTTCTAGTATCTGAAAATTTTTACATAATAAAATATTTTCAATACATTTTGCTGCAAAAGGTATGAATTTAAAAAAAACGCTAACTTAAGCATAAACAAACCAATAAACAAGATTAGTCTCATATTAAATAATCTGTTGAAATTCAGTAGCTTTTAGTGGGTTACTTACTAAAGTATTTAAAACAAGTTTTGGCATACACAATGCATTAGTAGCAAATAAGTTATACGAAAACACACCCTTCAATTTTTTGAAGAAGTGGAGGGAGGGCTACCATCAAAGCGATTTAAATTTTCACTGAATGTCAATTAAGTTCTTGACTTTGACAGTTTATGAAATGTGTCAAAATTATGGACTTTTAATTATTTGATTGATTTCTTGACATCACTTTCTCCTCAATATGTTTATTAATCATCTGTAATTCAAGTAATTCAGGATGTAAAATAATAAGCACTTAAAACACTAAACAATAATAAAACTGAATGACTGCATATATATGTAATAATTTAGAATTTTTTTCTCATCTTTAAAATAAATTCTTTTTAACACCGCTTAACTTTTAATCACTAAAAACCACTTCTACTTTAACTTAAAGAGCCATGAGAATCTTCACTGTTACCTGAAACCCGTTTTTTGGGACTTTCCCCTTTTTTGAAAGTATTTAAGCTCGTCCATTTTTGTAACGTTCTCCTTTTACGATGTGATATTTCCTGTTAGCACACACTGCCTATGAGTGTAAGATTTCCCTCATGGCCATGGGTTGAATGTAATTATTGTAATGTATCTACAGTTTAATAATCCACATAATTTTAATTAAGTAGTCAAAATTACATAAAGCGTTTTTCGATTATCAACAACTGCCACCTTGTTACAACTGACTCTTAATCACCCAATGGAATATTGTTTCATATATATTTTCATAAAATCTACATGAAGAAATGCAGAATAAAAAGTAATAAAGAATAACATCAAACATATCTTTCCGAGATGTATGCAATACTTGAAAATGATTTGACACGATTCAACTAATGTTGCATGCAGTACAATTTTCATTTATACTTCTTACTGATTGCTTTCCATATTTTTTGACTATCTTTTTTCTCTACTGTCCTAGATATTATGTTAAGCAAATTTTGAAACTTTACAGGACAGTGAATATATTCATAAATAAGACAACATAATTCAATAATGCAGAGAAAAAAAAAGCCCTTAACATACATAAAATGCAAGATGTGCTTAAGTCTACATATTATCTTGTGCATATTTCACCAGTAAGAAGTTTGTGAAAATTGCACACGGAGAAGAAATATAATCAAATAGCTTAAATACTTTAAAGAATAATAATTAAATTCAAAATTAATATTAGAATGAATAATGTTCTGATCTTTATCAGCATTTCAACTATTAATTATATTTAATCATGATTAGTTCATTTCTAACAATAAAAACATGTTTTAAATGCATATCTAAAAACAATTTACATGTTTAAAAACGATTATGAGACTTTGTACAAAAGATGAAAATTTTCCTATTTCATATGCTTCTTAAGTACTTTTATCTTTTATAAACAAATGCTACCTATATACTATAAATATGCATGTTTAATAGACCCCTTAAAAAAACAAAGTTTTCCATTCAGCAGCATTTTCAGTAATAGCACTAACTTATAAAAAGAAAGCACATTTGTGCAAGGGTAAAATAAAATAAACTTAACATGCGTGTTACTTTTGATTAGGTGTTTTATGCAGAGGAATAATAAACATTTTCACTAACCAACAAAGAGATCATTAAAAGCATCGTCTGGAATTTTATTTAAGACTTCAGTAAAATCATGTTCTTCTAAAAGTTTTGTAGCTTGATTTGCCAATTCAGCAGTATCTAATGGCAATTCTAAAGTTTTCTCAATAGCACCTGAAAATAAAATAAACATTTATGATATAAAATACAGAAGAAAATAAATGATTTAATTAACATACAATAAAATATATTTGTCATTATTATTTAGGTTATTATATACAACAAAATTATTATTCATTAAGCAATACTAATTCGGTTATTTTTAAAATTTTAATTCAGTCATTATTTAAATACAGTTTGAAAAAAATCAAACATACACACAATGTGCTGACTGGCAACATGCATAGCATACGTGCTCAAAAACTTAACCTTATTTTAGAAAATACCCCATTATAAAACATGTTGTCCCTCTTAAACATATTTTGGCATTATGGCATATGAGGGGTGAAGGTTACAGGTGTAGTGGTAAAAGGTGCGAGTTTGTGCAGGGTATGATTAATCACATTCAGAGTGATGGCTGTGGCATAATATCCTAGCTACTATCAACACCGTACTTCACACTATCATTGGCACATACATTCACTTCCTTCAGAAGGGTTATTACTTCATGGTGACACAGAGCAGACAACACGGAATAAAAACACAAGGTTTAGAATGTTAACATATTTAATAGAACAAGTTAAAAACATAAATTAAACAACTACATCATATGACCATGTGCATGGAGAGATAACAAAAAGTGAGAGAGTGATCAGGTGCCATTGGCTAACACATGACATCGCCAAAAAGGGCAGGTTAGATACACATGCAATTATAGCTTATGACATAGCTGGTGATGATGCCACATATTTTTTGCTTATCTTTTTCAGTATATTTAAAGGTTAAGCAAGAAAACACAAATATGAACAAAATGCTAACAAACAAAAGATTTTTTTCCCCTTTCCGATGTATAAATTTTTAGTTAAGAATAAGAAATTTGCAGAATTCTTATTATTAACTAGCTGCCTTCGGCAACCAGCTTGTTCGCCGGGAATATAATTTCACTTGATTCTCTTATACAAAATTTGATATTCTGGTTCCCTTAACAAAGTAATTACTGGATATATCTCCTAATATACATACTATCTTAGAGGACTTTGTCTATAAATTTCAAGGGGGGGGGGGGGAAATCCCCGCCGGCAACTTGGCTGTTTAAACAATGAAAATGGTTTGAATTACATTGCAACAATGAAAAGTATTGTTTCAAATTATGGAAGCAAATATTTTAAAAAATTTATTATAATTAAGAGAAAAAAATATACGGCAACTTAATTGATACGATTGAAAAGGTAATTTTTTACATTTTCAGATGGTGTAAAAATTATTTTTGTACTATAATATTTTTGGAAGTTATTAAGGAAAAACGCCAAAATTTCGTTTAATTTTTAATTAACTAAAATTATAATTAAAAATTTTAAAAAAAGCCGAGATACACATTCCCACCTTCCAAAGTATGTTTGTGCTAAATTTTGTCGCACTAGGTTCAGCGATCTGCCCTGTAGAGCACCAACACACACATTCGGCTTTATTATTAGTAGAGATGCAGGTAGCTTTGTCATCTAAACAGTATCACTAATTTGCATACAAAGGTCATTTAATTATAAAATAAATTAGATAAACATAGAACTTCAAGCTCAATTGACTTCTTGGAATTTTTATCTAAGAAAAATGTTTAAACATAAATTAATTATAATATTAGAGTAAAATAAGGATTTTTTTAGCAAGAACTGCATTTTCAAAATATGAATCTGGGAAAATATGAAACAGCCAATGTTTGCACTTCAACTTTATTTACCTACTCGGCCACCAGAATAGTACAAGTAATAACATAGATAAAATAAAAGTTAATATGATTAAGATTATGATGATCCGTAACTATAAATTTTTAAATCATCAGATACAACTATCAGGGCTGATAGTGACTATTTCAAAAATCTGAAGAACTACCAAGAGTACAGGAAATAATGTAACTGCAGGCAATTCATGATATAAATGTGATATACACTCAACACGTATAATTTCAAAGAATTTTACTAAATGATACAAAAAATAAATTTAAAATACAAATTATCACAATTTATGCTTCACTCCATCATTTCAAACAATTACTTATTTTATCATTTTCAACATTTAAAAAAAGTTTAGTTTCTTTTTGAGGGGCGGGTGTTCTGGAAATTGCTTTGTATATATTTTGATTGTAAACTAGCTACCTTCGGCGATCAGCTTGTTCACTGCGAATATAATTTAAATTGAAACTCTTATACATAATTTGATATTCATGGTTCCTTAACAGTTTTAAATGGTGATAGACATTTAACCCATGTTCTTTCAGTAGCTTTGTACCGGTTCTGTTTGATGTCTGCAGAAACGTTCCTAATAAAGTAAAGTGACAGGCTTGTCCTGCAACATCAAATTGCACATTGTCAGTATCAACTTCACTCTTATTCCTCTTGCAAAATATGCATTTGATTTTAACTTTAAAATGTCATGGCACATTTTACGTCCAGCAGCATGCTGATCATGCATAGCTGGATGAAATTATGATGATTAAAGCATATCATTAAACATTAAGATATCACCTTAGATTTCAACAATGGAAGAGAAACATTCAAAGAAATATTTTTAAAACTTTATTAAAATTAGAGAAGAAAAATTGTACGGCAACTTAATTGATATCATTAAAAAGGTAATTTTTTGCACTTTCAGATCGCATAAAAATGATTTTTGTACTGTATTATTTTCGGAAGTTATTAAGGAAAAATGTCAAAATTTCGCTTAATTTTTAATTAATTAAAATTTCAAAAAAGGGCTCGGAGGTGCAAATTCCCACCCTCCAAAGTATGTTTGTGCCAAATTTTGTAGCTTTAGGTCCAGTGGTCTGCCCTGTAGACAGGGTTGGCATGGTATTTACCGTGTGATGGTTTTTACCGCCTTGGTAAAAACCTGTTTTTCCTATGGTTTTTACAGTCTTTAAAGAACATGTTTTCACCATGGTTTTTATTCTCTTAGGAAAAAAAAAGCTCTTCCCATGGTTTTCACCACCTTCAAAAAAATAAATTCTTAAAAAATAAATATAAATAAAATAAAAATAATTTCTTTCTGCCATTTTATGCGAACATTTGTCTTTAAAAAAAGCATAAATTTAAGTCAGTATTATAAGCATGAATACTGCTATAATATTCTTATAAGCTTTAAAGTATACATGATCATTTTAAGAACTAATGTTCTAAAAATTTTTGGCATAGCTATTTTTTTAATAATGTTTATCATATACTGATGAATAAATGGAAATACTTACCTAATTTTTGGCCAAAATAAAAACATTTGTGCATTAATATATTGTCAGTAGTCTGGTCTTATTACTTGATAATCACAAAAACATTAGATAATGCATTATTAGCTTAATTTGTATATTGAATGCATTATTGATTATCATTTTTTATTGTTCCCCTGATTGTAAAAATCCTCACTTAAAGTATCTTTTATAATTTTATTTAATTTGAACAAATAATTAATTCTGAAGAAATTTGATCTTAAAAGTACATTTTCAAAGTGCAATTATTTTTTTCTAATTTAATTTTATTGAATAAATGGCAAAACAATAACATATCTACCAATCTAAATCTTTGTGTCCTCTTAACATTCTGTAACAAAATACAAGTTTTGCAGCTTTTTGTACACCAAGTCTATTTAATTTATTGTGGAAAAAATTCGTTCTGTTGATGCAGAACTGCAAGGTACTGAATGGAGTTTAACCATAAGGTGTGTAAACTTGGGACATATTTCCTTACTAGCTGTTACCCGCGACTTCGTGCGCGAAGAATTTGAATTATTAATTTTTTTAAATTCACGAATGTAAATGTTTCGTTACATGTTGAAAAGGGAAATTAAAAGTTTTGACGATTGATAATACATAATTTGACGACTAACAGGAGTGTATGCTTTTAAAGTTGGGTAATTTATTTATCTATGCTAACACACTTTTGCATATGACGCTTTTTTTTTTCTACGTTTTTTGCACGGATATAGAGGTTTTATGGTCTGGACACACGCGAACACGCCACAATTAGTTGCCCATTGTGAAAATATGGTTTTTCCAAATGTACGCCTGCACCTTTGAGTGTCTGGCCCTGAGCCTGCCAAATGCTAATTTTAAAGGGAATTTTTACCTTTTGAACTTGGATGGTAAATCCTTCGGTATTATCGGAATGAATGAAATTAAAACACTCTCGTTTTTAAACACTCTCACGACGTTTGTGCCTAGGTGTGCAATCCCTTGTCTTAATTAATAAGTGTGCAAAGTTTGGTTGAAATCAGTGCCGTGGTTTAGGAGGAGATGTGGAACATAGATACATACAAACATATATACCCACAATGACTTTTATTTATATTAAGATTGTTTAAAGCCTTCCACCAAACTTTGGCTTTCACATCTTTTGTTTTTAAAAAACTTTTAGGAAATGGCTTCTCTTCTGCATCATATGCTAATAGGAGTAAAAAAGAACTTGGCATAAGAGACATGAGCCATTCTCTCGCCATTTCTTTTAGATTTTCATTCAGTCTTTCATCATTTCTGTGCTTTGGATCAGTCATAACTGCTAAAAAGTGAAAAGGTTCCAATGCTGAATCCATTAATTTTAATATAACATCTTTATGCGGTTTTAATTCAGGACAAATTGCTAAATTTAGCTATTCATGGCAAGCATCAGCTATTGTTGCCTCAACGCTCTGGAGATTGTTCAGAGATTTAGATATAGACTTAAGCTGTTGAAAGAGGTCTTTCACTTGTTTAAATAAATTATAATCATTCACTAGTCTTCGAATTCTGATATCAATATCACTTTCGTGATACTCACAAATGTTGAGATATATACGTCTATTTTTAATAAATGTGGAGATGCATTGTGTTTGGCTATTCCACTGTGTCTCATTTGGTAGCTGGGGTTTTACAGTATCTGGAAGTTCTTTCAGCCATCCTGCAGGTTGTTGGTGGTTTTTAAAATACTTTTGTATTTCCATATTTCCACTACATGTTTGATAATTGCTGCTGGACTTATATCTTGTGCTAGTAGATTCAACCAATGCGCTGTACATCCATAAACAATCAAATCACTTCCTTCTTTTACCAACAGCTGACACAACTTATCCATTTTATTTTCATTATCTGCAACAACAGATATCACTTTTGCTTTACACTTCTCCTCGGCCAGTTTAATAGATTTTTCCGTAAACATTTTACAATACTCTGCTGTCTTTTTATTACTACCACATTCTTCAGCATTAAGGAAATATGATTTTCCATCCATATGCAGGCATGCAGCAATCACTGGTTTGTTGCGGAAATTACTCCAACCATTTTCCATTAGAGTACACTCCTTATTTTTAAGTGCTGACGCCATGCCATTACTTCATTAAATAAATTCTCAGACAGTGTTTTTCGTGATGGCGGTTTGTAATCTGGTCACAGTTTTTGTATCAGGGCAAGAAATTCTGCTTGTTCAGCAACATTAAATGGAATATTGCAACTGTAAAAAAACTTTGCAACTTGAAGGTCAAGATCGTGCTTCATATTAGAACTTGTCTGTATAACAAATTGTTGTAAATAATTTTGTAAGAGTCTAGGCCATTTAGATGCTTTAAGGGGAGGATCATCACATTCTTCATCACTTTTAGAAGCTAAGTTATCATTAGTTCCAGCAACATTTTAAAAAGTTGAGCCATCACTTTATTTTCATCAGAAGTTGAATTGTCTTTATTTTCTTGCACTGTAGCAGAATTCACTGCTTCAGTTTGTATAGTGTTTGGAGAAATAACTGGTTTCTTAATATTAGATTATTTTTCATTCTGTCTTTCCTCCCATGATATGAGAGCAAATTTTACACTTAGCCATTGTTTTGTTCCCTTCTTTTATGCACCAAAAATCAGCACAAATGGGATTTTTAGGTCTTCCTTCTTTGTCCATATTAAATTTAAATTTAAGCAAAATCTAATAGTTTATAGTTAAGGCAGGCAATTTCACATTTCTTGTACAACTAGCATACAACTTGTATTACTGACTTCTTCAGTACTTTTAGCAACAAGAAACTTGTGGATATACCATTTTGCTAATTCCTGATTGGCCAAATATTTGCACAATGGATGGACTTGTTTACTTTCCTAACAGCTAAGAGGGAGGGAGGTTTGAAAACTGGTTTGTAGTGAGGTAAACCACAGAAATCTTTTACAAAACAATCTATAGCCAGTATATGACCTTATAAAGGTTATGCTGTATTTGCCTTTGTAGCAGGGGAAATGGAGAAATTCTCTCTCTTTCTTTCTTTGTTTGCTCTACATTTAAAACAAAATAATATATATGATTAAATCCTTTTTTAAATATTTAAATTGGATTTTCTGCTTCAATTTGATTGATTATTTTATCATTATCTGATTTGTTTATTCTACGATTTTGATTGTTTTGTAATGAAGTTTAAACTTATTAAGTAACATTATAAAACATACCAAGCAATCTTTTAATGGTAATGCATATGCAGGCTGTTTTAAGAATTCAATAAGTTAGATTGAAAAGCTACTTTAAAATATTTTTTTAAAATTGAGAGCAAGTTTTAGAACAAGTATTATATAGTTCTAATCAAGAAATCACGGTAAAATTTTAATCAAATGTTTCATGTTCATGCAAGTACATTTTAAGATATTACATTCCTGATAATTTAGGATAAGTTGCATTTACTGATACATAGAGGATGAAGGGTATGAAATAAATTAAATTTTCTAAAGGACATAAACACTTAGAAACATCAGGAGCATTAATTGAGAAATATTTCAGAGATAAAGCTGAGAATAAGCACGCTGAATACTAATTTATTAAAAAATAAAAATTCTAGGATTTAAACTACATTTTAAGCAATTAAAATCAAGGCACACACACACACATATATATACATACATACATACATAAAGTAGTGTACACATTGATATAATACATGCATAATGTAATTTATATAAATGATTTTAATATTAAATTAATAGTTATTGGTTCATATTGAAAATCTAATACACTTATCAGTTTCCTAAGATTTTAATAGTTCAAATCTTGCCCCTGTGTTCTGCAAAAAAGTACATTTTTAAAACTCAACTGAAGGAGATAGCTTGCATCATATCATTTGTCCAATGGTTACTTTCTTATATATGTATAAATATACTATTTAATAATGCCTAATATTAACTATAATATAGAAATAGTATATATGCTTAGTGGTTATAAATAATAAACCACTAGCTTCCAATAAATGAACAGGGGCTAATAGTATTTGCCAGGTTTTTACCATTTTCCCCATGGTTTTTACCACACCATGGTAAAAACCTAACCCTGCCTGTAGAGCGGCAACACACATTCACCTTTATTATTAGTAGAGATATATGAAATATCAATACAATCAGCCAGCCATTTTGATAAAGTCAATAGCTTCTCACTTCACCGTTCCAGTAGTAGTTGGTTTGTATGGTTCAATGGTACTAGAGCCAATGCAGGCCATACTGTGCCAAACAGGTTTAGCTATATCATGTCATAAAAAATATGTAGCAATATAAATCAGTGAAAACAGTTCATCATAAGGGGAATAGTTTGAGCACCAGAGAAATATGTTAAAAAAAATGTAATAATTGTAAACCATTGACTGGCTCCAATACAAAGATTTTAAAATGCACAAAATCTATGTCCAAATTTTAGAATGTAGGGAGATTCACATGAATGGATATAAATTCAAGGTACAACAGTATTAGTTAAAATGTTACAATAAACTTTTTTTTTTTATGTTGAGGTTTCTTAGTTTTCCTTCAAGTAATAGATGTGAAACTTAGTATGCATATAAACAAATACGAGAATGATAATTGCATGGAATTATTTTCTGACCTAACTGTCAGACATTTTGTAAAAACTTAGCAATAAATTTATTTTCATATCAGAGGTTAGTAGTGTCCCTAAGTATTTTTCCAATTCCATACCATGATCTCAAATGATTTGAACCCGATTGGTGCGGGTTTAGTCATCTGCGGTTGGCAATAATTTGAATGCAAAATAAAACAGGTTTTCGATACGCAACTACCGTGACGGCTTGTGGACATGATTTTGTCAGTTGGAGATGAGAACAGGAGAATGATATACATGCATGAGATCGGGTTATGAGTTTTTGCAATGTTTTTCGTATTAGAAGTATTTTTTTTAAAACTCATTTTATTATTTTGATTACTCCAGTGAAGAGGATTATGATTTGGATTAATAATAAATCATTTTTAAGAAAACCTGATCTCGTAACTGTGCCACCTCTATGAAATTTTCACCGTCAATTCTGTTAAAAGGGTGAAACAGACTCTCGCTGATAACACTAACAATCTTCACAGGTATTTTTGTTTGATGAGATTACATAAAATTTCATAGCCTGCACAGCATTTAAGCTATCGACATTCATGGATATTTCATATTCACTCTGGTCATCCACATAATTCAATTTTAAATATCTTTGCTGCAAGCTAAATTTCAAATAGATAATGAATACATTTCACAAATCTGGAGATTCTGGATTTGAGGGGGGAAAAGAAAAATCTGGAATTCTGCACATATCAAGACCACAATCCCTCTGAACTTCATTGCGTTAACATTTTTTAGAAAATGCAAAGTAAATTCTGATGTTAAAGAAATTTCTGATGTAATGATATATTTAAACAATTCATACTTTAAACCCTCACATTCTAAAATTATAGTAATACTATTTAGTCCAATGCCATTATCATCAATAATGAAAAAAAGTATTATATAATAACCTCGGTACTTTAAAATTTTGTCTATTTATCAATGTCATTAATATAAAACTGTCATTCAAAATCTAGGCATTAGATATTGATAATGGGAAAAAAATGCACTTAAAGACAGAAATTTCAAAAGCTTTCCCACCCAAACTGTTGTTTTTAAACTTTTTTTCATTCAAAATAACTATCACAGCTAACAAAGGTATATATATATATAAAATATTACTAATCAATTTTGAGTCCAGAAGCAAATGATAAAAAAACTTTTGCTCATATTTTTTAAGAGTATCAGGTAAAATTTATGTTGTCTTAATGTCTCCTCAGCATAAATCTTGGGAAGAGAAATGTATATATATACCTGGAGAGAAATCTTCTAAATCACTTTCCAAATCTCCATGCAGTTCACCATTTATATCTTTATTTAAGTCAGGAACTGGCAAAACAGCTTCTACAGATTTGATATCTTCATTAGAAAATGAATTTACATTTGGAATTTCTGAAAAAATAAGTTTATAAAAATGGTATTACCAAATAAACAATTACTGAAAATTAACATTATTTCATAATCAAATTTCTTGTCTACTTCCCATTTGAATATATCATGAACAATTTAAAAATTGGTCAATAAATTAAATACAATATTCATAATTTTGAAATGAACAAAAAGTACTATACCTATTTGTTGACAGTTAGAGGATAATGACACTAAAGGCAATGCTGGAGGAGGAGGAGGCGTTGAGGGACGGACAGAACTTGGTTTCTTTTTCTTCTTGCCTCGCTTAGGGGGCCTAGTTAATGCAGACGGCTTTGGTTTTTTCCTAGGTTTCTTTGGCTTTGGCTCAGAAGCCATTTTATCATAATTATCCTATAAATGCACAAAAAAATATAGGATTAACACCCTATAAATGAATTCACAAGTTTTAACCATTTACAGGCCAATGTTCCCAATTGGAAACATCAAATTGAAAATTTATTTAAAAATAAAATATTGTTCATATTGTTTTGAAAAAGTTATTAATTATAATTGAAAGTAAGCTTGAGTTTTTGATATAGAAATTATGTTTCAAATATAAAATGGGTAATGTACAGAAATTCCTAGAAAAGAGCTTTTTTCACACTTTGATTTTTGTGTAGCATAAAAATTCCTAAAAAATTTTAAAACAATCCAAAATTTCTAAAAATCCGCACATATAGTTAAAAATGTCCATGTCACTAATAACATATAAAATATAATTATATAAATAAGAAACGCATTTGCTATCATTCATCCAAGTTCTGTTGGCCAGTCATTTCTGTGTTGCGAGTTTCCACTGAAAGTAAAATGGAAAGGACAATTTTCTTATAATTCAAGAAAGGAAATCCCCTTCTATTATTAAAAGGTCAATGCTTTAATTTTGTTGAAAAAAATTCATTTCAAAATATCTGTAATCTGGGGGGGGGGAAAATCAGGGATGAAATTGGGAAAAAAACCAAAAAAGCGGAAAATAGAAATCTGAAAATTTTATGCGTGATATACGTTTTAAGTAACTTAAGCATTTCAGCGCGATAAACTATTCTATACAAATATATATATTTGTGAGTTGAATATTATTTAATTACATGCAGGGCTAAAATCAGCAAATCAAAAAAATAAAGGACACTTAAAAATTATATATGACAAAAAAGGAATACCAAATTAACAATGAAATACTAATCATACTTACAACTGTTATTTAGTCAACTAATTTGTAGCTAGAATAATAGTAAAAAATGGAAAAAACATACTTTTAAAAATAAGATTTTGAATGTAAATGAATTTTTTTTTAAATTTATGACACTAAGCAATTAGTTACATTCTACTTGGTTTTCAACAAATTTTTCACTTTAAAAATGCAGATTAAAAAAAAAAAAGAATTTTCAATCACAAGGGTCTTTTTTCTTAGCATTTCTTGCAAAAGGAGGCGCAGATATCTCTTAATTTTTTTTTAAGAACACAGATTCCAAGAAAAAAAAAGGGATTGAAGTGGGTTTTTTTTCGGGAAAAAAGAAAAAGCGGAAATTTTTCATTTCAAGAAAATAAAAAAAGCGGAAATCCACCAAAAAGCTGAAAAATCTCATCCCAGGATAATAAATGCGCCGGATAATCATGCATAACCAGAATGATAATTCTGTAGTGATTGTTTCTTCTAATTAATATTTTCATCTTCCAATCCAGCTAATCAAAAGATATTTTTATGCACAGAAGAAAAAGGTACACACAGAACATTGAAATTTGATTCATAAATTTCATTTTGTGGGGGCCAGGGTTGATCAGTTGCATAAATTGCGAAAAACTACCGTTACATCTTCGCAAAAAGAAACGGTGGTATATTTTATTTCATGGCTCGTACACTTAAGAAAAAAAAAAAAAAAAAAATTTCAAGGACTTTTCAAGGAATGTCAAAACATACACATAATGCAGCACACAGCAAGTTACAATGATGGTTATAGAATAAGCTTCATTCAATACATAAGAAAACATCACATTTCCTGTCTATTTAAAAGAATTCTTATTACTCCATTTAAAGAACTGTAAAGCATAATTTGAATTCAACATACACTTTATTGTTAGAGAATTTTTAAATATCATTTTAACTTAAAAATGAACAAGCATTTTGACATTAAGTTACATATTTCTCAATACAGTTGAACCTCGTTAATACAAACGCGCTTAACACAAATTACTAACAGCATGAATGGTTAAAAGTCAAAATATGAAAAAGTTTAGTAAAAAAAGTAAAGACATTTAGCCAATTTTCTTTTCTAAATCTTCTATTGCATTAGTGATTTCAAGTAATTTCTCTTCTTTTGCTTTAACAGACCTCCTTAAACTATTAGATTAGCAAAATGAAATCACATCATTATTTTCCTCAGCTTTTTCTGTAAATTCATCTCCAGACCTTATCAAAGCCTTGATATCTTTTTCCAAGCATCTTTTTTTGTTTTACAGTTCTTGTATTTCATCCGAAGTAAGGCTTTTTCTCTTCTTGTTTTGGGATGACAGCAGTTTCTGATCCTCTAAGTATTTCATATATTTTTGCCTAGCATTAGACACATTATGTTTGTTATTTTAATATTATGTATTCCATCACCTGTTGAATTGATGAAATCACATACAAGTCTCTAGGAAACATACGAAAGCTCCTTCATATTCTCAACTTCTATTTTCTTGTTGACACTAAATCCCTTTTCAACAGTTGCTTGCCCATGGCTGAGTACTAACAACGTTTCAACCACTTTCCACAAATTTCTATATTTACTGGTGTTCATTGTCTCATAGAAAAATTCATTATCTCTCAGGTTTTCTGGAGAAAATTCGGAAAAATCTGAATGTTTCAAAGCCACATTATCTAAATAGTCCTCGAATTCCATTAAAATCTCATCGCATACATTTTCATCAACATGTTTTGCTTCAATCATTGAATTTAAGATATGTTTCATTTTATTTAAACATTTCTTTTTATTGATCATATTCCTAGGATCAAAACAGGATAAATTCCTTACAATACTCTACCGCAGTGGAGATTTTTCAAGCAGCTTCATTGTTAACTTTATCAGGAACTTTTTGCAATCCATTCTTAAATCAAAAATTTGATGGTCAGAAATTTTTTTTGAAACATGCAAGGACTGGATTTCTTTTTCTGCAGAAAAACCAAAATCAATATTATCAATTGGTTTGTGAATTTTGGGATTATTAATATCCAAACATAAAAGCTTTTGCAAAGTAGTTGCAGTGTTTAAATTCTTGGATAATACCAAACACTGCAGTAGAAGGTTTACAATTTTTTTTTCAAATCTTCTGGAAGAAAGAACAGCATTGGTTTGTCAGTCTGATATTTTGTTAAAAAAGACAACAAAATTTTTGTTATGGAGTGGGTAACTTTCAACTTCGCAGAAAGCAGATTGTCACTCACGTGAGTTTTAACACAGGCATATGACTTACAATTTGGTTGGTTGTGCTCTCCCTTATCAACAGAAACAATGCACTTTTTAATGCTTGGGAGAAGATTTATAGCAGATTCACTAGCTGGCACATTTTCAAGCCACCTATGCTGCATACATTTTTTTGGTAATGCTCCTTCTGATTCCTTCAGGAAATCATCTGTCAGCAGGTGAATTTTTAAACAAATAATACAATGCAGTTAAAAAATCCACAATTCCTCATGTGCTTGCAGGGTGGCCATCATTTTTGCTGCTTCAGTTTCCCTGACATTTCCAGGTTTTATAAAAAATTTCCCTGACTTTTTTCGGAGGTAGCCCATCAACCATGGAAAAAAAATCACATGCACATTGGCCATACTAAGTATTCATTCAAGTCAGTATGGTTTGAATAAAAAAGCAAAATATTTGAAAAAAAAAACATTTATTTAAAACTTTTAAACCATAAAATAACTAATACATCTTTACAATGAACAATTCTACTGTACCGAATTTTCCAGGTTTTTCTGATTAAAAATATAAACTTAAAAAATCTTTAGGACGATCAAAATCTCAATAAAAATATAACGTTGCAAAATAAATCATAAAAAGGCAGAGAAAAAAAATGTAAGAAAACGATTTTTTACTGATGTTTATAAAATAATACACAGAAGCATAATATTCTGTCACGAATGGAATCGAATGGTTTGCAAAAGAAAAAAAAGCAACTTTTTATTCCAACCAACTTCCTTCAATATGGCTCAAAATGAACAATATATAAAGAGAAATAAATAAAATAAAACATCAAAGACAAAAAAGAGGAAAAAAAAAATAAAATTCGCGAAAATGGGAGGAAAACCTGAATTTACGATTTAAAATTAAATAGATAAAAATCTAATTTGAATTTTTTTAAAAAAAATACTGTGGTGTCAGCTCCCCTCTTGTGCTAATCCATCACTTTGCTAAATTTGATCTCATATGTCAAAGATCTGGGCATGCGTAAAGTATGAAAAAAAAAACCTCGAACATGCATACATAATACTAAAAAAATTTGTTCTTTTATATGTATGAGTAATGGCTGTCCCATACTTTGAAGATCCCATAATTTATCAAAATGATCAGTAATCATAATGTTTCCCAACACTCAGAGAAAAAAACAAACAAACAAAAAATGCTGAAAGAAAATATTAGCACTAATTTTCAAATACTTCATAATTCAATGAAAAGATCTCCAGAAATGGAAAAACAAACTAATTCTGGTATAACTCCTATTTGATATTAAATCATTATAAAAGCAGGCAGTAGTGTGGATGCTAACTTGTAGACAGATAAAGAGAAATTTACGATCTCGTAAGCTATCTGAATCTCTTGGACATATAGTCACATACCGGTCTTCTTTCACATCTGAGTGTGATTATACTACAGATTTTCGTCTCAAGAAATATCATCTAATTTAACTACCAAAAGGAACGTGATTCTGTTCATATAGTCCAGTCAACGAAGGTCCAAAATGGGGGTGAAAAAACATTAACTCATATAGTTTTGAAAATTGGTACACATGTTCGAGAGGGGCTTATTATGAACATACAAAAAGTCCCCGTTCCTGGAGGGTGAGTTCGCGGCGCCATCTTGGATTTCATTCCTCTTTTTTAGTTTTTCCTGAATATATCGAAAAATATTCAGTTTTCAAATTGCAATTGATTAAACAAATTAAAGAGCGAAAACTCCCTACAAACACATGCTTTTATTTTTTTGTTTTAGCTTTAATAGTTTCCGAGATAATGGATTTAAAAATCTGCCGTCATCTTGGATTTCATCCCCCTTTTTTAGTTTCTAATATCTTGAAAACTATTTGATTTTCAAATTACATTAAATACAACAAATTAATGATCGTAAAATTCCCAACCAATGCATGCTTTTATTTATTTCCTAGCTTTAATAGTTTCAGTGATATTTAAGAAAAACTAAAAAGGGTGGGGATAAATTCCAAGATGGTTGCAAATTTTGAAATCCATTATCTCGGAAACTATTAAAGCTAAAACAAAAATAAAAGCATGCGTTTGGAAGGAATTTTGCACTCTTTAATTTACTGACTACATGTTATTCAAGAATTGAATAGATTTCGAGATATTCAAGAGAAACTAAAAAAGAGGGATGAAATCCAAGATGGCAACAACTTTTGAGACCCATTATCTGGGAAACTATTAAAGCAGGCAGAAAAATAAAAGTATATATTTGAAAGGAATTTCACGCTTTTTAATTTGTTCAATCAATTAAGATTTTAAAATTGAATACTTTTCGAGTTATTCAGAAAAACTAAAAAAGGGGGATGAAATCCAAGATGGCGCCGTGAGCTTACCCCCCAGGACCGGGGACTTTTAGTATGTTTATCAGAAGCCCCTAACGAACATGTGTACCAATTTTTAAAACTATATGATTTAATGCTTTTTTCAAACTCTTCGTTGACTGGACTAATAGCCGAAATTTCGGTCCCTCGGAAATTTAAATGTAAACACCTCGCCCCCTGGCAAGGGGTTTACATGAACACGAATGGCATTCGTTTTTGACTGTCAGTAAATGACTGATTTTCATTGCTTGCCAATGGTGTTTCATTCTATTTATAAAAAAAGATCAGCGAATTGTCGCCTGCAACAAGAATTATCAAAATAAAAAAAAATTCCAGGTTTAGAATAAATTTCCCTGACAATTCCCGGTCGGGTGGCCACCCTGGCTTGCAATACACCCAGCCTTGAAGGCATTGTGCATGATATGGAGACCACAGCTACCAATATTAAGCAAGTTTTTTCCAAATTCCTTAAAATAATAATCTTGTAGCATGCTATAAAATTTCCAATTCACATTGGGCCCATCCATCAATATTTGTATGGTTTTGGAAAATTTCAATTTTGCTATGGCAGATATGAACTCTTCAAATATGTCAGATGACCTGCTATGCCCCAAAAATACAGAATTAAAATATATGGTACTAACTCTGTTCTGGTGCCAATACCAGACATGAATGTCCATTTGTTTTTCTTGTGTCATCATATTGAGACTTTCATCCAAATAGGAGCACAAAATTCTTTTTTTTAAATTTTCTTGCAAGAGATTTTCCAAATAAGGCGTGATGCCAAATGCTGCATAATATGCAGTTTTTTTTCTCCGCATGAAACTTTTGATGCAATGGCACTATCGGGGAACATGCGATGAAAAAAATTTTCTGTGTTCTCATTCGTTTTATAAGAGTCGTGATTTTTTACAGTCTTTAAAGTCCACAAAATTTCAGCATCTAAGACATCATTTTTAACCACATGAGATTGAATATTGCCAATATTTGAAGTTGAAGATGCGATAGATAATAACGGTGAGTGCCGTGGTTGATGTATGCTTTCTGGGGTATTTTTATCATTAAAATAACTCCCGAACATGTTCATTGACGTTCTTCTTATTGACTGTAAATCAACGTGCTTTCGGCTCTTTGCATGGCTTTTCACACTGCTTTTGCCCATCAACGCAACACTGAAATTTTTATAACACATCGTGCAAAATGGACATCCGACACGTTTCTTTGCAATTTTATATGCAGGCATTTCCAGCCATGCATTATTAAAGATGCATTTACCTGCCATTATCTACACATAATTTTAAATCATAAATGGAAACGAAAACACGTGGAACGCAAAACAGAATCAAATTATGGGAATACTTTCACCCACCATGCTACAAGAGGTCCCTAAGCAGAGATAAGCACGCTATGCTAAGGAGAAAAAAGGTCACATGACCAGCTGATGAAAGACTATCCCATTATTGAACGGGGGAGAAGGTGGTTTTAACATGAACGTAAAATGGATGGCGGGGAAAATAAATTTCGATACAAATTTGTTCGACTCTCCTTAATTTTTTGAAGAAATCATAAAATTCAAGAATTTTATGAACAAATCCTAAAATTCAATGACTTTAAACACATTTTTTTTGTTTTTCAAGCACTTGAAAATGAAACTTTTTTTCAATCAATTTTCAAGGTTTTTTTAAAAGTGTACGAACCATGTATTTGCAAAATGTACTAAATATAGTTGTTGTTTCTGGATAGCTATTTCACAGCAACTCACAGGAAATGTAATCAACTCACTCATCTGGAGTTTCGTCAAGAGAGTACAATTATTTTTTTAAGAACTGGGGTAAAAAAGGATGGATATCAAACACGACCAAAAGTTACCAATCGTGTATCTCAGCGGAAGAGTGATGGCCATTGCCTTATTGCAACAACTAGCGTAAATATGCACAATGTGGATAAAAAACAAGATTACAGTGCAGTAAGTGCAAAAAAGGGGGGCTTGTATTGTCGAACTACTTCCCAGAATGCCATAGGATACAGTTATAAAATGTCATTTTCTGCCCTTTTTAAGGAAAAAATATTTTTTTATTAATTTAAATTCATAAGTTTTAACTTGAATCTATATCTGTGCTTAGTTATAAAAATAATTTTTACAATACTTTCCCTTATTATTCAGTCTGATCATCATTGTTATCCATTTGTATGTCTAGTGTAAGAATCTTACTCAGAATTGGCCAATGTTCCCAATTGGGAACATTAAATATATATATATATTATATATATAAATTTTTATTCATATTTGAATAATTGATATTTTTAAACTAAAGCATTAGGAGGAGAAATATGCAGAAAAGTAATTAAAAATTAACCTGGATCTAAAATTCGGTCTGTAAACGGATTATTACAATTCTAATAAAAAAGAATTCAATGCATCTAGAATATCTGTTTTATAGCTGACTGATAGAAAATCAGAGACTTCAACATCTGTTCATTCAAGAAAAAGTTTCAACAAAAACATCAAATATGAGACTTTCGAGAAATTGATTATTCAAAAATGAGACTTTCTGTTGTCATTTAAATGTTTAATTTAATATATATTCTTAAAATAGAAAATAAACCAAAACCTCTTGTCCTCATTTTACATAAAAAGAAAAATTACCAAACATTTTTAACACACTAAAACATTGCTCATCAAAGCTTTTTAAAAAAAGACACAAGAATTTAATACTTCTTAAATAAAAGTTATATTTATGTACATTAATAATTTTATGTTTAAGGCTTTGGCGCTGTATTACAAAAGAATATTGATCTTGAAATTTGTTACAGCATGACACACAAAATTTTATATCTGATTTCTATATTCGGCAATCAATCATAAAGGATGCAGGTACCACACAGATACAAGCGAGAAAGAAGCATAACTCCCGATTTTTTTGGGAAAAAAGTAGTAATTCAGACACAGTCTTTCATTACAGTACAACTGGGCTTGTTCTATTCTTAAAATAATACCAAGACATGGATTTATTTATTACATGTTTTCTGTCATATATTCAATTCTCTAAAACATTTTTAATGCATTCCCAGCAACAGAGCCAGACATTCAAAGGGAACCTCTAAATTTTAACATAATTCTCTCCAATACATTGTATTTTAATTCCTTCAAGTCATTCTATAAAATTTTAAGCATCACTAATATGAAAATTAAGAATCAAATGGCTACTGAAAGCTACTTCTCAAAAGGTATCCGAACACGTTGAAAAGTTGATTTTCGGCCAAAATTCACACTTTTTAATTTTTGATGTTTCGGATTTTTCATTAATTTCTTTCTAAAACATATTTACTTTTGTCTGTACGTTAATTAGAAGCCGAGATATTGTTTTATAACAAACCAAAAGTTGGCATCTAAATAACTGGAAGTTGGGATTTAACTCTTTCGGGCATCATGAAGTTTAAAGGAATCAGATATTTAAATCGTTCTGTTTAAATTGACAGCACTTTATAATTGGATAAAGCTGACGAATCTGTTCCCACTGTCAGTGAATCAAAATTAAAATACGAGCCAGTATTGGCAGATGATTCTAATATTGTTGAACAGAATATAATTTTTAATATTCAAATTCTGAACAGTATTCTTTCATCTTTATGTTGCCCTGAGTGCTTTTCATTTGGCATCATTCTTGAACTAGAATCTTCACATGGTTTAGTTATGGACATGGTTTTGAAATTGTGTTTATTCAAACTTCTGCACATATGAAAAAGTAAATTAAATGCATAACATCAATGCTGCATTGGTGTGAGAATCATAGGAAAAGGACATTCTGCAGCCAAAAAACTGCGTTCAGCTTTGAATGTTAATGTGCTATCCAAAACAGCTGTTAGAAACATTCGAGAAAAAACTAGAAGGTGCGGCTAATGATGTCGCATCTAAGGTAATAAGAGCCTGTCTTAGAATTAAGAAAGGCTGGAAATGGAGATGAAAATTTTCAATTTGGTGTATATGTAGATGGAACTTGGAAAAGAAGAAGACACTCATATTTAAATGGATGTGGAATGCCATGTCCATTGATAATGGTAAAATACTCAACATTGAATTAATGTAAAAAATATGCAGATTCTGTATAAAAGAAACTGCTGCAAATGTTAACAGTTCCCACAATTGTGCTAAGCACACAAGTATACAGTGAAAGGTTTTGCTGAACTTGATAAAGAACTCAGTGAAGCTAAACAACAATCCCTTCTGTAAAAACTGCCAGAAAAAGAATCGAATGAATAAAAAAAAACTGCTAAAAATGAGCAATGTGAAAATATAACTTACAAGTGTGGAGCATTTCAAGGCTCTCAGTATATATCTTGTAATAAAATTATTGATATGAAAACTAAAATCCGATTTTTCTCAAAACGAGAGTTTATGGATAATTGTCATATTTCAAACATGATAACTCAAGATATTGTCATTTGATTGTTTGGAAATTTTGTGAACACTTTCTTCAAATGTTTCTCTAGTGAATGTACTAGAATAATGTATATTGTAAGAATATTTTTTAAATTATGGTCTTTTATTTGAAATATAACATCAAAAATCTGCTAAAAATGTTATAATAATTGTTCAATTAGCTTCAAAATTTTTATTTATCCAAAGAATGTTAAGATTTGAGTACATGCACTAGCCTATAGTATGTACTTTATTTTAGTAGGTTTTTTTTAGTCTAGCATGTTTGAAGTATTTTGAAATTTCCTCTAAAAAACAGCAGAAATTCAGGACTTTTATATATTCGTAGTAATTTATACTAAAAAATCATATTCTAATATTAACCTTTATTAAATTCAAATCTAAAAAACATATTTTGGTGTTTCTATATTACAATTTTAAAAAAAAGTGCTCCGAACATGTTCGGATACAGTAAAAAATGCATTTTTATTTTAAGTATAATAAAGTCATGCAAATTCCATAAAATCATATGAAGACAAACAGCAAGAAAAGAATTTATACTTTATCTAACAAATCTGCAAAAGAGAAAGACTATATTACAGTAGATGGTTTTCCCCCCCTGAAAAAAAAAACAATAGTAGTTTTAAAATTGCCCTTTATACACCATGATTAAATTACCTATTAATTTGAGAACATAAATTCTGAAATATATAGTATCTGATGTTCGTTTCAGTTCACAATTCTCTAAATTTCTTTTGCAAATAATTGTTAAACTTGTTGAAAAAATTGCTTTGATTCAAGTCTTCCATAACTAATAATCAATCTACAATAATCTAATAATAATTCATTTACAGAATAATTTACCAAAATTTACATTTTTTGAAGTTTTGTTTTAATTTCAAACATTTTTTAATATATGAATATCTAAAAAAAAATAGAAAATGTTTTAAGTCAATTTTGAAATACATATTACGAAATTCAAAATTAATCAACATCAAATCTTAAAATTGTCTCCCAATTATATTTAATAAAATACTGACCCTTTTTTTAGCATGTTCAAAACACAAAGGTAGTTCATGACAAACATCAAAGACAGGAACACAACACTGAGTATTATCAGCAAATTTAGCAGTGCAATGTTCAAATAAAAGCTGATCAACATTATATGTGATGTCTGTGAAGACTTAAGGAGAATAACATAAAGTTTGATTCTAAAAAGAAAAAAAAAAAAAAAAAAAAAAAACTACATATTTAAGATTACATGAGTAAACAGTTGTTGAAATAATTAAACTATAGCAATTTTAAAACAACACCACGCAACATTTAAGAAATAGGCAAGTCTATATAAATGATCAATTTTCTTTATTATATATCTGAAGGAAGTTTTGGAAATGGAATTTTAAAAAAAGGATACGTTTCTTGCAATGCCAAGTATACGGAAGAGCAGTATTGGGGCAAGCAACTTCATCTTGTTTGAAAGTACAAGATTTCTTTGGAGATGTAATTGGTTTTTCACTGAAATAAATATTTTTTTAATGAAATTTAAATTTTACACATTTTTATAAGAATACATAAATTAATGTTCTGACACATCAATGATAAACTCAATACAAAAAAAAAAAAAAAAACTTCTTCGTATGCACAAGACTATAAAAAACAATCAATAATAATCTATCAATCTATAATTTACTTTCACCAGGGGTGATTGAGGCTCCATGAAAAAATACCTGAAATTTTAGCAGGAAAATTATGTGTAGGGAACAGAAATGTATTCATTGATTACAGTGCAGATTTATTTAACTTTTGCATGCAATTTTTAATATGCTTTTTTCACATAAGAAATTGATTTAATTTATTTTGTCTTAGTTCAAGAGTTTTCAATAACATTCTATAGCACACATGAAAAGAAACCATCAAAATTGATAACAAAACAATATTAAAAATATAATAACATTTTGTCTGAATAGCATTAATCAATATACAGTACTCGTATATAAATTCTTATGAGACCATTCTTAAGTGAGGTAGTTATTCTTAGTTATGGTATGACAATTTCTAAAAAAATCATTTGGATTGACTCAGCATAAACCAAAGTAAATTTTCGGTAGTATGAATTATAATTTGTGTAGTCTGTTGTAGAAGCCGAAATTGCATAGAATCCGTAGTAATTTGAGTCTTTAGCACTCTTAAATTTTAAAAAAATAGATTTATCAGAAAATACAGGAATTCCGGTATTAAGGATGAAGAAAAGAACGGATTTCCGGTATAATACCGGAACACAATCACCTCTGTTTCACACAGTTAAACACTTTTACTTCATTAACTGAAACTACAAAACTAATCCATATGCACCAAAAATTATTCCACAAAATATCACATTATTAACATAGAGAAACACGATACTAAAAATTACTGATAAAAAAGGCTGTTATTGTTTCAATGCAAAATTATACAGCTGCTTTTTCCTTTCTTAAATTATAACACTGATATGTATATCAGCATGAAATTTGTAATTAACATAAATAATTATAATGATTTTCATTTATAATAATAACCAAGATTTACATACATTTTTTTTTGCTTCAGAGGATTTTTTAAGTAACTGGATAAAATCTCTGTTGCTTGATTAGGATAAGCTCGAGCTGCCTCTATAAGTGGCTGGATAATTTCTCGCTGGCGTTCCCTTTCTTGTTTCTGAAGAGAATGCAAGCGACAAAGTTGATAGTAATTTCTTAGAAGTTCTGTCTTCAGTTGAGAATGCTGAGAAGTTCGTGAATCAGACTTCATATTTTGTAAAGAACTATAAAATATATATATATTACTACTTGCAAAAATAATTCCATAAAAATACAACATAGAATTCATTCCATACAAAATAAAATATGTTTATTGCAATAATACAAAGAGTATTTCAGGTTCAATTACTTTGAACTTTGTCTATCCCATGAACAAAATCGAGATAACTGACTGAATAAGTGACTTTCATCTTCACTATCACTGCTATCACTCTCTGAAGAATACAGGCCTAAAAAAATAAATTTGAATCAAAAATAAACAACACAATTATTATTAACAGACAAAATAAAGTAACATTTAGATTTAACAAAAAAAAAGGATAAATAAGAATTTAATAAAAAAAATGTTAGAAATTTTTCTGGTTAGAAAAAATTAGTCATCTTGGAGTGAAATCATGCTTTCTTGTGACAAGTAGATATTTTAATACTTGCTACAAGTAGATATTTTAATACTTGCTACAAGTAGATATTCTAATACTTGCTACAAGTAGATATTCTGATTTTTACAGGCAGATATTCTAATCTCTAATACTAATAAAGATGAATGTATGTGTGTCTATTGGCGATCTACAGAACACACCGTTGAACCTAGAGCTACCAAATTTGGTATAGGTATTAGGGTGTCCCAGGAGAGGCCAAAAGAAAAAAAAAAGTTTGAAATTGACAGGTCTCACCCTCTAAAAATGTTCTTTCTGTGAATATAAAATACCTTGAATTTTTTCAGAATCAAAAAGAAAAAAATATTTAGAGGTACCCCAAGGTCACTGAATTTACATAGCAATGGCCGAAATAGTGTGAAATGCAGTATTTTTTTATTAGCTACATTAAAAACGATTAATATTCAAGTGAAAATTTTTGCCATTTATCAAAGCTACTTATATATTGTTTCAGCCAAATTCTGTATTAATTTTGGGTAGGGAGAAACATAAAATATTACTAAAATCAAGGAAAATATGATTTAATCGACATTTCTACCTTCTGTATGCTCACAAAGTGAATTTAAGTAAACAATTAATTATTTTACAATTGGTAAATAAAACCAAGGAAGAAGAATGTTTTCAAACAATCGCATATTTACACATTTTTTTAATCAACTACATTTCAAGGAGAGTTTCACGATTGCACTGCTTGAAGTTCTTTCTTTGCATCTCTACAACTTGTAACAAGAACTGTTTTTGTTCTTTGTTGCACAACTGAAGTCCTTGATCAATGCAACAGCTTGTTCAGCAACATCAGTTAGACAAACCAAGTTTTTCTAATAGATGTGAAGAACTACTTTCTTTTTTCATGCTTAAAACTAGTTTTGATCTTTATTCATCAGAAACAAGATCTGAAAACAAGCCAAGTGTTGCAAGTCCTTAAATACCAGGAATGACGTAAAATCATTTTTAATCCTTTATCACTTAATTGTTTGTCATCATAATCTTTCAATCAGTAAAACATCATTTGGAGGAGCATCAACAAGCAAACCAAGACTGCAAATATACACACAACAACAAACCGATTAAATCGTAACATACCTTGACACTCTCTAGCCGTTAATGCCATTCTGGTTTAATCACCATTAAACAATAACTCCATTTTCAAGGAATAAATGGCTTTTGTCATCCAGTGAACTTGGTGAAGTGCACCTGGTTTCCGAATGGTAAATTGAATGTCTAGTCCAATCATTAATGAAGCAAGATTTAAAAGCTCTCTGTAATCATACCTATGCAGTTTTGTAGCTGCTGAGAAATAAAAATTTTTCAACTGTCTGATGCTGTTATTATAGGTATAGATTGCTTTTTTGGTTCAAGGTGGTTGAGCTTGGACCGATTTTCTCGTAACCTCTTAAATAAAAGGATTTCAGGCCCAGTAGATTGTCCAAAACACACACTGAATGCATCAGAAAGTAGAACTTCAAACCTGTGATGCCAACATGCTATCCACAAAAGGTTTCTGCCTATTTTTTGCTAAAGAAAAGTACATTATCCTTTGAATCTTCCACTATTTGTTGCGGTTGTATCAAAACACATACCAATTACTTGGGATTCACAGTTTCACGACTGCTCTTAAACTGTATCAGCTGCTGCTTTGCCACTTCCAGAAAATAACTTATGAAATCCAAGAAGCTTAGTACTTCCATCTTGCAAAGAAGAAACAATAACGATCAATCTTTTCTGTGCTTTTTGCTGACAAATCGGATAACAATTTGCCATCCCAATGAACAACCGACTTTGATGCTACAAACGGTGTTTTTAAGTGTTCAGCAGTTTCAAGGCGAAGACGTTGCCATTCCCAATGAATAGTACTTTTTGAAAGCACTACGGACTCTACAGATGGGTCAGGCATCATAGAGGAAGAGCAGCCTTCCTCATTTATTATAGATGCTATTATCATTGCAGATGCTATCTTCATCCATATATCTATATATATAATGCTTATGTGGACGCAAAATCAGGCTGAATTTGATAATCGCCATTTGGCAACAGCTTACAAGTTTTGATTGTTTACATTAGAATCGGCAGAACTCTTGAATTGGTTTGAAGTCTGAAACAACAAATCTTTTTTTATAGTTAGATCGCTTGAATTAAATAAGTTTGAGTCGTACAGTTTGGATTAGACAAATGAATGACTGTGTGCTTAATACTGAACGACCTTTTTAGCTAAAAGTTTCTGAAAAATTGGTTTATTCATCTCTCCACAACTCAAATTTTCTGAGTTTTAAAAACAAAAATGACTATCCAGAGAAAAATTGTGTACCTTCCTTCACTTAATAATAATTGGAGCGAGTGTTTACATGTGCGGAAGAAATATTTCGTTTAAAAAATTGCATGTTAAAGATTTTGCTGGAAAAAACGATGTTTAAAAATTTTGAAAAAGGTTATCTAATCAATTTTAAAATGCTAAGGGTAAATAATTATTATGGGTTTTAATTTTGAATTGTTATTATGAACATGTTTCAAGCCACTTTTTTCTTTAAACAGCTCTTTTTCAGCAAAAAGTTTGCGAGATGGGTTACGTCAATCTACAACAACTAGAATTTTCTGAGATTTAAAACACAAATGAATACATTGAGAAAAATGCTATATCTTTTTTGACTAAATAATTATTGGAATAAGCATGCATACATGTGGGGAAACTTTTCTGAACTACATTTCATTGTATAGAAGGCATACTTGAAATTTTGGTGGAAAAAGCAATTTTTAAAATTTTTTTGTAGTTTTGGAAAAAGGCTATCTTATCAGTTTTAAACTTAAAATTTTGGTGGAATGAAGTTATGTTAAAATATACTGTTGAAGAAATAGTCAAAAGTGTATGCCAATAAGTTTTAAATGACTGATTTCTTATTGCTGAAAATAATTTTGATTTTTAATCATCTTTGAATTATAAATATTAACATTTAAAATTCTTTCTAACATTTATATATATATATCTGTACTACCAGAAGATTTTAATTGTAGAAACTAATGAAAAATTAATTTTAGTAGTTCATGCAATTTCAAATAATTTAAATTTACTTTTAGTAATTAAAGTACTTAGAATTTCCTAATACTAGCAGAAACACACTATATGGCGAGCAAAGTGAGCTGGTATCAAACAGTGATCCCGAAAGAATCACAACGCGATTTTTGGATTTCATTTCCTACTACTACCCGAAAAGCATAACTGTATGACGAGTGAGTGAAGCGAGCTGGGATCACGTAATGATCCCGAAAGAATCACAACGTAATTCTTGGGGTTAGTGAGTGGAGCGAGCAGGGGATGTTATAAAGCTTTTACAACTGTGCTGGGACATGCAGTGTCTTCATTGTAGCGAGAAGGGTTTGCGTAGCAATGCAAACCTCGTGGGGTTGGCGAGTTTTAGCGAGCAGGGGGGGGAGAGCCCCCTAGTTGGTTTTATTTACCAATTGCAAAATAATTAATTGTTTACTTGAATTCATTTTGTGTGCATACAGAAAGTAGAAATTTCGACTAAATCATATTTTCCTTGATTTTAATATGTTTCTCGCTACCCAGAGCAAATACAAAATGGGTCATTCCATGTCAAGTGATCCAGAAAAAAAATAATTGGTTGCTTGACCATTTTATAATCAAATGATTTTTTTGTATGTTGATTCCTACATAATTAGAGAGTCCAAAACGACTAATTTTAATTTTTTATCTTTTTCTGAATTCTGATGGCAGCCATTTTTGTTTTACAAAACATACTGATTTTTACGTTTGCAGGGGTTTGCGTTAACTTTTATTACTCGTAACTGGTGAACCCGAGTTTGATGAAACAAAAACCAGTTTATTCAGGAAGATACAGCCTTTATTATCTCCAGTACACATTTAAGGAAAATTTTATCCCAAATAACAAAAATCAGGTTAAAAGTTTGACTTTAAAAATGACAAATTTTCAATTTTTGAAGGCATATAATTCCCAAAGGACATCTATTTTCCATATTACTTTTGTGGGGATGTGTAGCTACCTTAATGTACTATATTTCCAAAAAATTTCAACCCTGAGATTTGCTTCTTTTAAGAGTTATGGGCTTTCAAAATCCCAAAATTTCAAAAAAATCCAAATTTTGACACCTTATATCTTTGTTGGGGCAAAGTTTAAAAATCTGAAATTTTTACAGATAAACCCTCTATAGTGTATTATACTGCTGTAAAAATTTCATGCTTGATATTTATCTACAAGTCAAGTTATTGGACTTTAAAAATCCCATAAAAAACGTATTTTCCCCCGAAAATGACGAAGCATTAATTTGACTAAATATTATTTTTATCATCAATAAATTATAATATGACCTCAAGTAATATTTGCAATTAAAATTACAATTCAAATGAATTCTTATGGCATTTATATTTTCAATTAATGCGCCATTTGGTGCATTAATTTTACTTTGTATTTATTCTGTTAAGTTATAACATTATATTATGTCATGTTTCTATTTATAAGATAATCTCTTAAAATGCTGTAGGCCTAATATACTTATTTAACAAAATGTGAGGATGTTCAGACCTGTTCACAAACTTTTGTGATAGATAGACTTCAACAAACCAAAGCAAGTCTCCAGCGACCGTACACTAACCAAATATTGACACCAACAGAAATGCTTGAATTTTGTCATGAACATTTAAAAGGAATCGCCTTCACTTACATAAAAGATGAAGAAATCATTCAACATCATAACAATAAACTTCTTGACCGATTTGAAAACTCTGTGGCAATTACTGGTACAAGGAGTTTCCATTGTTTTGTTCCTGTGTCAGAGAGTAACCTGAAGTGCTTCATTACTTCACGAGCTATGGGATATGAAATTTATTCCACTACAAAAGCTGTACAAATAACACTTCACACAAGAGATTCTATTGCATGTGTATGTGATGGTCAATGGTGGCTGGCAGAGGTGAATGATAGTGATCTAAATAAAGATGTGCTTGTAACATTTTATCATCCCCGCCGGTCCAAGGACAGCTTTTAAGAAAAAGGAGAAAGACCAGACTTGGGTGCCTATGAACAATGTTTTAAGGAAACTAATTGCCTTAGAACTACAACAACTACTGGAAGGACACATAACATTTCCCCAAAACTAAGTGAAGAAATATCAAAACTTCTTAATGAATACAAATCAAGGTAGTATGATAAACCTGACTCATGTGTATAGTATATCCATACTTTTGTGACGTGTTAGTAGTAAATAATATATTGATACTTTTATTTAAAGTTTTAAAGTGTTTTAACAATGGTAACCATAGTAAAAACTGTGTTATAAAATAAGTGAATAGAGAAGCCTCAATTATACTGTGGAACCTAAAGTGACCATGAAACATGTTCAAATTTTTCAACTTCATTATACATTTAAAGTGTGCATAAGCTACTTCATGTAAAAAAGGTAAGTTTATATGTAATAGGTAATAGTATTTATATCATAATATAATTTATTAATGATAAAAATAGTACTTAGTCAAATTTATGATCCGTCATTTTCGGCAAAAAATGCATTTTTTATGGGATTTTTAAAGTCCTCTAACTTGACTTGTAGATAAATATCAAACATGAAATTTTTACAGCAATATAATACACTATAGAGGGTTTATCTGTAAAAATTTCAGATTTTTAAACTTCGCCCCAACAAAGATATAAGGTGTCAAAATTTGGGTTTTTTTGAAATTTTCGGATTTTAAAAGCCCGTAGCTCTTAAAAGAAGCAAATCTCAGGGTTGAAATTTTTTGAAATTACAGTACATTAAGGACACATCCCCACAAAAGTAATATGGAGAATAGATTCCTTTTGGGAATTATATGCCTTCAAAAATTGAAAATTTGTCATTTTTAAAGTCAAACTTTTAAGCTGATTTTTGCTATTTGGGATACAATTTTCCCTTAAATGTGTACTGGAGATAATAAAGGCTGTATGTATCTTCCTGAATAAACTGGTTTTTGTTTCATCAACCTCAGGTTCACCAGTTCCGAGTAGTACAAGTTAACGCAAACCCCTACAAACGCAAAAATCAGCATGTTTTGTAAAACAAAAATGGCTGCCATCGGAATTCAGAAAAAGATCAAAAATTAAAATTAGTCTTTTTGGACTCTCTAATTATGTAGGAATCAACATACAAAAAATCATTTGATTATAAAATGGTCAAGCAACCAGCTCTGGATCACTTGACATGGAATGAATGACCCAAATTAATACAGAATTTGGCTGAAACAATATATAAGTAGCTTTGATAAATGAAAAAAAATGTCATTTGAATATTAATAGTTTTTGATGTAGCTAATAAAAAAATACTGTATTTCACACTATCTTGGCCATTGCTATGTAAATTCAGTGACCTTGGGGGACTTCTCTCTATATTTTTTTTAATTCTGAAAAAATCCAAGTTGTTTTATATTCACAAAAAGAACATTTTTGGAGGGTGAGAATGTGCACCTCGGAGCTTTTTTCCCCCCAACTTTTAATTATTTAAAAATTAAGCAAATTTTGTCGATTTTCTGCCATTTTCTCATGAATTTACTTCCAAAGTAATTAACGAACAAATGTTATTTTTGTACCATTTTAAAGTATGAATTTTCACTTTTCTAATGTTGTGAGTTTCAACTCTGTAAATTATTTCAGTGAATTAAAATATTTTTTTGAAAAAATCATCTATTGCTCTGAAATTGGTGAAGGTAACTGAATGGACAACACCCCTAGTGGACAAGGTCACGAAAAGTTGTACTCTCCTGGAAGGAAGGGAGAAAGGTTGCCCCCCCTTCTTTGGGATGACGTGGAAGCACTTCTTTGTATCAGGTTGGCTTTAGTGAGAAGACCCGCAGTGCACTCTACTGCAAAAAGTTTTCTCCCACTAATTTTTTTTTTTAATTGATTAGGTTAAGGTATGTGACTACCTTCGGATCCCTTTTTTTTTAAATTTTGATGCAACATTCATGTTTTTAATTGAAATGCATTATAAAATTAAGAATTTTAATGGAAATTTCATTGACTTTCAAAATATAGGCAATTTTTAGCAAAATTTTGGCGAAAATTTGCATTTACGCCAAACCTTCTTTACAAGTTCTTTTGAATATATTTCATCAATTTGTGCACAGTATATAGTTAACATGCTAATCTGTGTTATGAACTAAAAGATTTTTAATACCTCTAAAAGTTTTGGAGATACTCCAAACTTTGTGAACAAACTTGAATTTTTTTTTTTAAATTGATTTTTTTCACTAAAAAGGCATTAAAATAAATAAATAAATATAAGCAGAGAGCTTAGATTTTAGTTCAAAACATAGCTAGAAACAAATTAAACATTTTGGCCAAATTTTATTTAAATATCTTAAAAACATTTCCCAAAATGATGTTTGCCTATGCATCTATATTTCATTTTTGATCTTGGAAGTAATTGCTTCATCTAAAAAAAGCAACAAAAAATTCATCTTTTCAGGATTTTTACTTAATTCATAATAGCCATTTGCTTGAGTTTTTAGTTTTGTTCCAAAAATGACGGTTTATTATGTTCAACAATTTAAAGCTAAAATTACTTCGTCGGATAAATAGCTTAAATTTCAAATTATTAACATTAAATACAACAATAACAACTACAGTTGGACATCTATTTAACGAACCTCGACTTTGCGAACTTTTCCTTGGAACCAGAGAACAGAGCACTAACATCAAAACTGCAGCCAATGGATCAAGGGGTGATAAAAAAATTTCAAAATACACTATCACAAGAGAATAGTGTGAAAAGTTATCACTGCGCTTGAGAACAATCAATCCATGCCAGAGATCAACTTACGGGAAAGCATATCAGAAATTTCCAAAGCATGAAACTATGATGTCACAGATCGTACTATTCGCAACAGTTTTGCCAAATCTGGATTCTTTGTCAGCAATGAGAATTCGGCAAGTATGAGGACGAAGATGATATTCCCTTAAATTAACTTTAAAAAAATGTGGACACAGCTAAGGGAAAAAGAAGAAATTAACGATTTGATTGATGATTTTCTTTCACTTGATTCTGAAGCTGAAACCTCAGAAACACTAGCTGAATTGGATATTTTGGACAGTGTGAAAAATAAAAACAATACAGCAATGAATTGCAATAAAGACGAAGACGATGGAAATGATTATGATGCAGAAATCAACAAACCTTCGCATGATGAAATGCTAAAATCATTTGAAACAATCCGACGCAGATTACAGTTTGTAGAAAATACGCCTGAAGGGGTTTTTGGTGCATTGCAAAGATGCGAGATGTATTATGAGAGAAAACACTTTTTCAAACAAAAAACTCCGACAAAATTAACAAACTTTATCAGTAATTAAATTTAAGGACGCATGTGGTAATGTATGCTTAAAATTACTTGTTACAGCAAATATGATAATGTCATTAAAATTCATTAATTTTAATATAAAATTATACTTTTTTTAATAATATTTAGTGTTTATTAATTTAAAATCTGTTTTGTGTAGTTTAGAGTATTTTAAAGGGTGAATCTCTATTTAACGAATTTTCCATATAACAAACTTTTTTTCGGGATTTAGAGATTTCATTAAATAGAGGTCTGACTGTATTTCAAACATCCTACATATGCTGCATTTTGTTGATGTAACTGAATCACTTTAAGTTACAGGTTCTAATATACTGTAGTGAGACTTCTACAAAGCAAAGTCTCACTACGTAAAGGATGAAAAATTGTTTCAAATATAATGAATAAGCTCCAAAATATTTCAGGGGGGGGGGGGGCCGCAACTCCATTTCAAAAATCCTGAACACTAACATGCTGTAAAAATGGCATAATTGTAGATAGTTTAAGTGATACAAAAACATACATATTTTAACAAAACACTAATTTCATTATTTCAACAAGAAGATTACTCTATTGATTTTCATATAATCTAAAATTATTATACTATCATTAATTATTATTATTATTAATCCACCAGGAGGGAATCGACCAGATAAGGTTTAAGGTTATACAAAACCTTCTCAGCATAAAGATATCTTAATAATGCATTTGCTCTAGGTATGTAACAAATAGTGATTTGTCCGAAGAGTCGAATATTCAACCAAATTTTAGATCGGATATTGAGCACTACCTACTTGATATACCTACTTTTTAAAAATAATTTACTGTTGATTTGAAATAAAATACTCCTCATATTTTAAGTGAAAAAATTGACTTTTTATTATTTGCACATTTAAAAAATATCAATACCATGATGCATATTTTGTGTAATATTTCAAATACTTTAATTCCAATAATGACAAATGCAGAAGAAAATTCAATGGATAAATTAAAGTTATTAGAAGTAAATTCCTATTTTGATTTTTTTTTAAAAAAAACTTCTAATAGCCTAGGATAGAATGTCCACTTAATTGGTAGGAAAAAGTACAGAAAAATTTCCAAGAATTGCAAATTTAATAAGAATATATCTTTCAGCTCCAGAAAGCACAGAATATAGTGAGCATTTATTTTCTGAAGCTCGTAATATATATGTATGAAACCAAACGGAACAGACTTCTTCCCAAAAATGCTGAACAATTATTGTTCTTGCATTATAGTTTCAGGCTTTACAATAATAGGTAAATTATTAAATACACTTATGTACAATTTAATGGTAAATGCTAGGAGATTTTTCGATAATAAACATACTGAAATGTAATTCTGCAATATTCTTTATTAAATATATTTCAAAGCATGTTTAAAAAAAATTAAGACCTTGAATTTATTCAGCCGAATATCTGTTTAATATTAAGCGAAGGTCAAATACTGACTGAATATTCATTACATCCCAAATTTGTTCTAAATCAAAATTTGAGGCCAATAGTGAATCTAAAAATATCCTGAAATTCCAGATTTCAAAACGTAAAAAATCCAGAATTCCAGATAAATCCTGAATGCAATTAACTAATATTTATCTACGCTATTCAATGCATACATTTAACTATTTCAATTTGAACACTTTTACTCATATGAAACATTGTCTTTAAAAAATTATCACAGAAAACAGCCCAATTGAAATCAAACACATAAATCCTCATAAAAGAAAAAAAAAATTTGAATAACTGGAAATAAAGCCATTAAAATGAGGCAAAACAAATATGTATGTCATCATGAAACTAGACCTATTTAACTGCATTACTTTGCAATGACTTCAAATATTTTTAGCTCCTACAGTATTTTATAAGAAAAGGAAATTTTGTCTGATATTCATACATAAAGAAATTTTTAAAAAACTTACCAGATGGAAATATGTATTTATTTTGCTTTTTTCTATTTTTGAAAATTCTGTGTAACTTTCTCAACACAATAGGAATTCTACTATTATCTGTTGCTTCAGACTTTTCCTTTTTTACCGTCTCTATCAATGGCTTTTCTTTGGAACTAATATCACTGGGCACTGGTGACTTATCAGGGTCACAGAAATACTTTTCTGATGAACAGGAATTTACTCCAGATGACATTCGAGAATCAGCCTGTACAACTGATGGTGGGTTGGGTGAAGGTATAAAATTGGATGCCATAGAGTCTTCAGATCGCCCATTATCTTCCACTGGTTCCATTTTAATAACTATTTCATCTTTTATCGTTTCAGAGTTTCTTTTAGCTTCATTAGATTCAGAACCAATACTATTAATTTCCACGGGGGATAAAGGATCACTTTTTACACTGCCTATTGTTTGTAATTGTGAATTTATTAAGGGTATATTACTTTGACTAGAATCTTGGGTTTTCTTTTGTTTATCAAGGAGTTTATTCTGTGCAATTTTAGCATGAAGTCTATTCATGGTTTGTGACAGAGTAGGCGCATTGCTTTTTAATTTGCTATCGTTGGATGGTGTAATTTTTGAAGGTTGCTCACATCTTGATGGAGAATCTATGGATGAAGTATCTGGTGAGCTTTTCTGAGAATTATTCCAAACATTCCTAAGAATAGGAGTTGCAGAAAAACCAATGCAACCATTTTCATTCTCAGAAACAGTGTCTGGAAAAGCATAAGGATCGTCAGAATTATAAGTGTCCTCATTACATGATACACTACTTTCTTTTGTCAATAAAGCCTTCAATCGATCAGCAAATTTCAACTTCCCTTCAACAGATAGCAAGACTTCTTTTTCTTTTTCCTTTTTAATTTTGCGTTCTTTCTTTGGCAACATCCCAGCAACTTGCATGTGACTATTGCAAAATCTGAAAAGAGAAGGAAATAAGTTCAATACACAAGTCGCCATAGTAAACGCTTTCCAATAAACCTTTAAATTTAAAATAAAATATCTAAAATAATGATCTCCTGTTGAGACCATAACAATAAAGAATAAATGGAACAGGTTACAATCAAATTGCTTATCAAAACAGATATCATGTTAAAAAAATCTTGATCTCGAGTTGAGGACACAAATATCTCTTCTTGAGGTTTAAAGAAAGAACAAGACTCAGGTCCTCAACAATACCATGGCAAAAATATGATTTACATATAGCCTTTGGAGTTTCAACTACAACAGGGCATTCAATAAATCTGTCATTATTACTTTTCTTTAGAAGCAATAATCAGTGATTCATAACAGAATTTTTTTTTAAGAATAATGATCTTGCTTGTATCAAGAAGTTCAAAAATAAAAGCAATTATTCTTAGTTCTTCTCCGATTTTCTAAATGAAATTTTAAGAATCGTCATTTTAGTAATCACCATTCAAAATAAGAATGCTCAAAGGAAGATTTATTAAGTTTATTATTATGAAAAAAGGTAAAGAAACATGCAATTGAAGCCGATAAGGAATCACTGTTGTGAACTATATTTTTAAATTCGTAAATCTGCAAGAGAATGAAGGAATGAATTTTTAATCAAAAGAAAAACTTGAAACAAAAGAAAATAAAAATTACCTATGTAATAAATGGATATAAATTATTAGCTCATTAGAGTAGATTTACGCCAGGGTCATTTCACGTCAAGTGATCCAGAAAAGAAAAAAAAAAAAAAAAAAAAATGGTTGCTTCACCATTTTATAATCAAATGATTTTTTATTTGTGGATTCCTACATGATTAGAGAGTCCAAAAAGACCAATTTTAAAATTTTATCATCTTTTTTCAAAACATTTATTATTATTATTATTTTACAAAACATGCCAAATTTTGCATTTGTATGCGATTTGCATTAACTTATATTACTCAGAACTGGTGAACCCAAGGTTAATGAAACAAAAACCAGTTTATTCAGGAAGAAACAAACTTTATTATCTCCAGTACACATTTAAGGAAAATTGTATCCCAAATAGCAAAAATCAACCTAAAAGTTTGACTTTAAAAACAACAATTTTTCAATTTTCAAAGGCATACCGTTCCCAAAAGGAATCTATTCTCCATATTACTTTTGGGGGAATGTGTAGCTACCTTAATATACTGTATTTCCAAAAATTTCAACCCTGAGATTTGCTTCCTTTAAAAGTTACAGGCTTTCAAATTCGGATAATTTCAAAAAATTCCAAATTTTGACCTTATAGCTTTGTTGGAAACTGAAATTTTTACACATAAGCCCACTATAGTGTATTATACTGCTGTAAAAATTTCATGTTTGAGAGTTATCTACAAGTCAAGTTAGAGGACTTTAAAAATCCCATAAAAAACATACATTTTGCATAAAATATGACTATGCATTATTTTTATCAATAATAAATTATAATATTATGTCAAGTAATATTTCTAATTACATTTAGATGTCCAAAGTAATGGAAACTATCAAATTAATTCTTATGAGAATGATATTTTCAAATTGACACACCATCTGATGCATTAATTTCACTACCTATTTATTCTGTCAAGTTATAATATTATATAATGTTTCTATTTATAAGAGAACAATTTCTAAAAATGCAGTAGGCCTGCATTGTACAAGATGAGCACCAGAGTCATCACTGGGTCAATCAACAAGCCACCATTCAATCCATCTGTCTATTATTTGAAAAAAGATGGTCAAGTAAAAAGCAATTTTTTTGTGTCATTAGTGTTACTTTGGAATACAATACAGCTACAGACCACTGCTTTCAGCAGCATCTGGTAAACCATTCAAAAGAAATCATCACCATATTAAAAAGTACATTATTTTTCGGACAGAGCTTCTGGTCAGTACAAGAACAAAAATTAACTTATGTCATCATAAGACAGATTTTAATTTGGAAGCTGAGTGGCATTTCTTTGCTTTGTTTCATGATAAAAGCACCTGTGATGGTGTGGGTGGTACCACAAAATGAGAGGTTACCCAAGCAAGTCTCCAGTGTCTAACCATACATTAACCAAATATTGACACCAGCAGAAATGTTTGAATTTTGTCAAGAACATTTAAAAAGAATCACCTTCACTTACATAAAAGATGAAGAAATCATTCAACATCACAAAAGTAAACTTCTTGACCGATTTGAAAACTGTGACAATTACTGGTACAGTCGTCCACAAAATGCATGGGACAACTCTGTAACTCTGGTATACATTAGTGAATCTTCACAAAACTAGTGTCGATGTTAATGTCTCAAGAGGACAGGTTTATTCATAACAAAAAACTGATTAACCGAGTTAATTAACAGATATCTCTGAATTTTTCCAATATGGCTATCAATTTTTTTCGTTGAATCGACTCCCCGTCATGAAATTAGCCTCACCATAAATTTTTATACAGTTGTGATGATGACAAAAATTTTTTATAGTTTTGAAAAATGGCCTTTCCCATGTTAACTGAATTTTAGGAACTTCTGACAATATCTCGGAAAGTATTATATATTCATCAAAAATTTTTTCACTCACTAAAAGAACACTATTTTTTTACATAAAGTCATGAAAAAAATTCATAAATAAAAAAAGTGAATTGTAACAGAAAAATTTTTGCATGAGAGTGAAGTTAAGACGTTATAACGCCGGTATCCAAAAAATCAAGTGCATAACTATAATAGTTTCCGAAATATTTACAAAAAACTACAAATTCCCACTGTTGAAGGCAATGCCCACTTTTTGAGGGACTGTATGTTATATTTATTTGCATTTATTGGTCTACTCTTCATAAAACTAGTGCTTCATAAAAAGTAGACTGATACATGCAAATAAACATAATATTCAGTCCCTCAA
Organism: Araneus ventricosus; assembly: GCA_013235015.1. Classification (NCBI taxonomy): domain Eukaryota; kingdom Metazoa; phylum Arthropoda; class Arachnida; order Araneae; family Araneidae; genus Araneus; species Araneus ventricosus. The sequence goes on along the minus strand of BGPR01002580.1, from coordinate 117,798 downwards.
AAAGTGGGCGTTGCCCTCAACAGTGGGAATTTAGCAGTTTTTGTAAATATTTTGGAAACTATTATAGAATTGCACTTGATTTTTTTGGATTCCAGTGTTAAAACATCTCAGTTTCGCTCACATGCAAAAATTTTACTATATTACAATTCACTTTTTTTCAAAGAAATGTTTAAAATTTTTTTTTAATTATAAATTTTTTTATGACTTTATTTTAAAAAAAAAATATTGTTCTTTTAGTGAGAGAAAAAAATTTTGAGAAATATATAATACTTCGCGAGATATCATCAAAAGTTCCTAAAATTCAGTTAACATGGGAAAGGCCATTTTTCAAAACCCTATAACTCTCAAAATTTTAATCTAAACTCTATAAAAAATTTTGGGGAGGCTAATTTCATGATGGGGAGTTGATTCAGCGAAAAAAAAATTGATAGGCATAATGGGAAAATTCCAAGATAGCTGTTAATTAACTCGGTTAATCAGTTTTTAATCTGAATAAACCTGTCTTCTTGAGACATTAACATCGGCACTAGTTTTGTGAAGATTCAATAATATATACCAGAGTTAAAGAGGTGTCTCATTCATTTTGTGGGCGACTGTACAAGGAGTTTTCATTATTTTGTTCCTCTATCGCAGAGTAACCTGAAGTGCTTTATTACTTCACAAGCTACGGAATATGAAATTCATTCCACTACAAAAGCTATACAAATTACACTTCACACAAGAGATTCTATCGCATCTGTATATGATGGTCAATGGTGGCTGGCAGAGGTGAATGACATTAGTGATATAAATAAAGATATGCTTGTAACATTTTATCATCCTATCAGACAGAGGACAACTTTTAAGAAAAAGGAGGAAGAACATAACATTTTCCCAAAATTCAGTGAAAAAATATGAAAACTTCTTAATGAATACAAATAAAGGTAGAAGATAAATGTGATCCAATTGTATAATAGGTCAATACTTTTGTGACGTGTAAGTTGTAAATAATATATCAATATTTTTGTTTGAAGTTTTACAATGTGCTTTAACAATGGTATCCATAGTAAAAACTGTGTTATATAAAAGTGAATAAAGAAGCCTCAATTATACCGTGGAACCTGAAGTGACCATGAAACATATCAAAATTATTCAAGTTCATTAAACATTTAAAGTGTTCCAAAGCAACTTCATGTAAAAAAAGGTAATATTAATTGATATTATTTTATAATTTACTAATGATAAGAATAATACATAGTCAAATTAATGCTCCATAATTTTCTGCAAAAAATAAGTTTTTTATGGGATTTTTAAGGTCCTCTAACTTGGCTTGTAGATAAACCACAAACATGAAATTTTTCAGGGTTCGTACATATTTCCTTAAAAGAAAATCCAGGACTTTTAAGGACTAAAAAAACCAAAAAATAAGGACCTCTAAATTGAATAAACTTAACGAATTGTCGCACGCATTTTTAAATAAAATGTCTCACTTTTGCAAATTCAACCTATTAGAGGATAAATTATAATATAAAACATAGAAGATACACTACAAATTTAACACAACCAAACTCCTAAAAATATGAGTTAATAAATTGATGAAAAAAAACCCCATGAAACTGGTAATCAAATTAAATATCTTTTAATTCCAAACTTTTTCATTCAATTTTACATCCAAGGTATTTATTTTAATTTCTTTTTCAGAAATTGTTTTTCTTAGTTTATGCGATTGAATAAATAAATTTATGTCCTTTGACTTTTCAGCCTCATTAGCTAAATCATTTGCTTTCTCATTTGTTTGGTGCATGTCCGTTTGGAGGAACATTTTCTTTTGTTTTAAAAAATCTATTTCCTCCTCTAGAGCTTTTCGTTTCAGTTGTTTTGTTTCAGTCTTTTCTTTGGATCTTTCTAAATACTGCATGTATTTTGCTCTAGCTGAGGTGGCAGCCATCCTCATTTCTTTAGTAATTCTTAAGTCATAAATAGCCCAGACAGCTTAATAAATTCATGATTTACACGCTGGAAAATATATGAAGCATCTTTTAAATTTTCTATTTCCAGGGCCTTGTTCACCGAAGAACCTTATTGTCTGTGTGACAGTATTAATACCATTTTGATAATCTTCCAAACTTTTTCATAATGATTATTGCTAAAATAAGTTTGTAAAAAAGTATCAAGGGAATCACTCTTTGGATTGAAAGAAGTAAATTCAAATGAATTTGGCTTTACAATATTTAACAGAAAATCTGCATAGAGAAACAAAATTTCGTCGCAATCTTTTCCCAAAATACGTTTATTTTGCGACAATACAATCAATACCTTTTTCATTTTTTCCTGTGCTTTTTCAGGATATCCAGCCATTGCTCGTGGATCAATCCAAATCGCAGGTCTTACTAGTGCGTAATTCACAGGACATTTCTGCATGAAATGTTTTATCATTGTTATGATGTTTTTCCGACTATCCTGTCTGAGTGTAAAAACATCCTTATACAAGTTTGGGTCACTGAAGTTGAATTTGCATAAAGTCTCAGGTTTCTCAATTCTTTCATTCTCTGGTTTCAAAATTTTGAATGCAATCATTAACAAGTTTTAATACTTCACTGGCAAAAAATGGAAGTAAAGGTTTATCACTTTGATACTGTTCTAAAAATGGTAACCGCATTTTTGACAATCATTCCTATGGAACCATGGACCAATAAAGGCCATCTGTAGCTCCTCCCTTATTTCCTAAAGTGTATGCGATGGATATGGATTAGCAGAATGCGAGCAGTGTCATCCCCCATTCCGAGAGAGCCACGTCGACCAAGATTAGAGCAGTCGCGAAGGAGGAATTAGAAAAACGATAATCGGTGAAATTTTTAAATAATCGCAGAGTAAAAAGTAAGGACTTTCAAGGACTTTTTAAAAATGGGGCATAAAAATAAGGATTTGTAAGGACTTTTAAAGACTAAATGCAAAAGTAAGGACTTTTAAGGACGCGTACGAACCCTGTTTTTACAGCAGTATAATACACTATAGAGGATTTATCTGTAAAAAATTCAGATTTTAAAAATTTGTTCCAAGAAAGGTATAAGGTGTCAATTTTGGAATTCTATGAAATTTTCTGAATTTGAAAGCAGTAACTTTTAAAGGAAGCAATTCCGAGGGTTGAAATTTTTTTGTAAATACAATACATTAATCCATTAACTTCCAAATTATAAGGGATGATTTTTTTTCTATACAATTAATATCAGTTATTAATTTGAACATATATAACAATAATTTAGAGTAAAAATGAGAAAAAATTGTTCTACCTTTTAAAAAATCAACTGTTGCGTTCACGCAATGTCAGCGGAATAAGGGTACAGATTTTAAATGAGTTGATTTCAAATTGTGAGAAGTTTTCTTAGAGTTGAATGCTGGGGAAAACCTTTTTTTTTATAGTTTTGTTACATTTCAGAAAGCTACAAATCACTTTACAGATAATTAATGTATTTTTAAATTTTAGCAATTTTTTTTTTACAAATGTCTTCTTATTTGTAAAAATAGTTTCACACATGAAAGGCTTCACTATAGAATGCAGAATGTTTACTTCAATAAGGAATCATTTGCTCATCAATACTCAAATCATGTGAAAATATACCAAATTATTGAAACTTTCTATTTAGCAAGTTTAGATACGGTCTCAACTTATATAACTTATCACCATTGTTGATTTGACTGTTGTCAGCCAAATGCAAATTCTGTTTCATGTTCCTGTATTGAAACGTGACATCGAATCTCGCACAATAGGAACAGAAATATCCTTATCAAGACACCAGTATATTTTTTTCCTAAGGTAAAGAATGATAACCCGTAAGCAGCAATATTCCAATAAATTGTCTCATATAAGCTTCACATGCCATAAAATCTAGGCAATTTTTTTGCCTGCCAGACAAGTTTGTCTGTTAGATGAGAAGTGAAAAAACACCAGAACCGAAAAAGACATAAAAAATATCTCCACAAGTTTTACCCTTTATTTTGTTTTTTACAATTTCTATTCTGCCTTTTTCTTCAATTTTCGGTTGAGGTATATTTATCCATTTGAATTGTTCAGTTTTTGAATTTTTAAATTTTTTCGCACCATTAAAGCTACTTTCAGAGGACTGAAACTTCTTCTTTGAGTGCACTTCAATTTCACCTACAGTATCGCAAATTAAATCATCATTGTCATGATTCAAAATATTATCATTTCCTTCTTCTTCATCACTAGCTTCTGCAACTTCTAGCGGAACAACAATATCGATGTTACTCTGTTCATCATCATCTGTATCATCTCCAAAAAGTCTTTGAATAGCTTCTTGGAGAGTAAAATATCTCTTTCTAGGCATTTCGTAAAGCCAGAATGAGAAAAATTACCACATCTATCGGAGCTAGGACGGGACTGGACTACCTGTTTTTCGCTGAAGTTGTGCAAACGCAACAGGTGTGTTTTCTCCCCCCTCCACAAAGTCACAAACAACCGATTCATGGTATGTTGTGACATGCAGTGACCTTGACTAACAACAGATAACCTCTAACACTCTTGCTTCTCTTGTAGTATTTTTTCTCCGAAAAGACCAACTCAAAAGTTTTGGTTAAAAAATGCATCAAGTACGGAACACTATTTTTAAAATAAAATCACCATTAAAGGCAAATATTTTTTTACTCAAATATACACCTTATTATACCCTACTCAAAAACTGCTATTAATATAAGATTTATTAGGTAGTTAATTTTTATATAAGCCTTTATTTTGACCGTTGCGTCAACGCAACAACAGAGCGATTAATGGGTTAAGGTAGCTACACATCCTCCCAAAAGTAATATGGAGAATAGATTCCTTTTGGGGATTGGCCTTCGAAAATTGAAAATTTGTCACTTTTTAAGTCGAACTTTTAGGTTGATTTCTACTATTTGGGATACAATTTTCCTTAAATGTGTACTGGAGATAATCAAGGTTGCTTCTTCCTGAATAAACTGGTTTTTGTTTCATCAACCTCAGTTTCACCAATTCCGAGCAATTTAAGTTAACGCAAACCCTTCCCTACAAACACACAAATCAGCATGTTTTGTAAAACAATAATGGCATCGGAAATCAGAAATGGATAAAAAATTTAAAATTAGTCTTCTTGGACTCTGTAATCATGTAAGATCAACAAACAAAAAATGTTTGATTATAAAATGGTCAAGCAACAACATTGGATCACTTGACATGGAATGACTCGTCATCAAGATCATAAATGCCTCGGAATGACTCTCCATCAAGATCATAAATGCCTCCATTTTGAAGAAAATAACCAGGAAACATTTTGATTAACCTTGACCTGAGCAAATGTGCCTTTAAAAGGAGCAAGTGAATCGTGCTTCATCTCACTACCCTGCAGTAGCTTCCCTTAAGTTTTAGCTGTATTCCAGCTTACATGATATTTTTTTCCCTCACGCGAATCACAGTTTTTCAAAACTACATTCAACAAAGAATTATGCAACATAATATCTTAAAGATTCAAATATGTAATATCATAACATATTTGTAAAGTTTATATGGAGTATTATTATGTTTATTATGTGTGCTAAAAATTTGACAGCTTAAGAAGTTTAAGTTAATAAGTTCTTTATATACAGGTTATTAAGTACCACACCAGCAAATGTTAGAGAGGGACAGTAGCATAGAGATGAGTCGGAATAGCATAGAATTATACAAGCACCAATGTATTTCTCTCAAGTTAGGCTGTAAAGAAGTGAAGAAAACTGGACTCATCCATGAACAACACCAACGCAACAAAATTGAAATCTGCAGTAGCCAGTTGCAGAAACAAAATGGCAAATTCCTCCCGCAGTTTATAACCTTCGGTCTCCAGTGCTTGGATGTGCTGCACATGGTATGGATACATACTATTTGCTGATAGAATCCTAGCAACAGTGGATTGGCACAAACCTAATCTGTGGGCTATCGCACAAGTACTCACACGTACACAGAAGGTAGTCCCTTTGCAAAACATAGGACATTCCCTTCAATGGCAGGCATTCATGGCATTCGATCCCTATTCATTACAGCTCTCTTGAATAAACTGCATTCACATAGCCTCTGGTGCAGAGCTCCAAATGCCATATGATGAGGAGTGTGCCTCCTCAGAAAGCGTTCTTGGTACAAGCATATAGCAGCTCCCTACTACACGCTGATGCTCCATGTGCGAGATGCATGTTGGCCAGTTCTGCGCTTTTGTATTCACCCATCCTAAGACTTCAGTAACTGAATCTTTAATCCCAGTTTCATGAGTCAACAATATGCAGGTCCCATGCAATGCCATCTACTGCATAAAGAAGGTATTTTCGGCCCTGCAATGCTATATGATTTCAAACTTATCTCTATGCTACCTACCTACCCCCCTCCCCTAAAGTTTGCTGGTGTGGTACTGACTGACCTGTATATAAAACAAATACTACTTCTCTAAAACTTACTTTTTCAAAATACTTTTTTTACACTACCAAACACTTTCTTTTCATTTGATAAACAAAATGATAACAGAAAGAATTTTAAATGGAGTTACAATTCATGAAAAGCAAGAATAAACTAATATACCATTCTAAAAGTATCATGTTCTATTTTTGATCCATGAATATCCAGACTAAACGAGAGTTTAACCAGATTATGCAGACTAATTTAAGCTTATGCTAACTCACAATTATCTGCCAAGAACTTTAGTTTTATCCCAGCTAAATAATCTAATATTACAAATTAATCTGATGCAACTAATCCTTTTATACTATGAGCTACGAGTATCAAATGACTTATTTTTTAATTTGATATCATCCATATCATCTTTTATTCCAATTATGGAATTTCATTGACAATATTCTGATATTTTTAAATCAAATAATGTCAAAAATAACCTATTTTGTAGGGCGATTTATTCAAAATTCTTTTAATTATAATTTTATTATTTTCATATTTTAAATTATTACTGCAAGTTTTTCATACTCTTTGTTGAGATAGTAAATTTTAAATTTTTGGATTTTTCCTTAAAAAAAGTACAGCTTATTGTTATATTTGAAAAAGTATTCACAACTTTTGTTTTTTAAATTGTGAAAGAAACATACTGAAATTTTATCTGTGTGAATGAAGTGATTATTTGTAATTAACTATTCATATAGCACAAAATGATTTGCTTGCAAATTTGACAACTTACTGGAATAATAAGAAGCATGCACTGTAATGTACATATTTTAACAGGAGTCATATTTAGCAATGTATGTATGAAATAACTATTTATTGATGTCTGTGTCTTCAATAAATATATATGTATATATGAAATGAAAAATATATACAACTATGTATACTTTGAAAAGTTGATTAAGTATAAAGAAATATGGGATTGATTGATTGATTGAAATGCGATGGGATTTTTAGCAACAAAGGCCGTTATACCCTAATGCCAAAAGGATGCACTCAATAAATGTCAAGAAATATGGGATATTCCATTTTATATTAATTTTTTTAGTATAGCATATTTTAACACTTAAATATAACTTTTTTCGCTAATCTGCATTGATTTGGAGCTTCAAAACATTTCACTTTCATTCATGCTGCTTTGAGTACTTCAGTTCAACAATTGTACAATAAAAAATAAATGTTACAGTCAAACAATAAAGCATTCTCTTCTGCTGAATGCAGGTATATCTTTCAAAATCTGATGCAACTCTTCAATAAAAAGTATGCAGTAAAAAGAAAAAAAAATATTATCTTTTTAATAAAAAGACTTATGATGAGACCATGCATTAAACTATAATCAGTCAACTTCCATCCCCTTCCAGACAGTCTAATAAGATTAACAGATTTTTCTCAAAATCTGTTTTTACAGTCATAATTTAGCTTTGCAAATAAACCATTTCTAAAATTAATTATACTCTACTGGTTTATGCACATTTTTAAAAAATACTTTCTTTGTTTAAAATTCTTTCTCAAATTCTACAAACTGCAATTTAAGTTTCAGTTAGAAAAGAAAAACAATTTTAAATTAATGCATTAAAATTTAGTTAAAATTCTGTGATGCAATATTTGGGATGGATATATTTTAGAAGTCATTCAAATACTTTTAGGAATAATCAAATCTTTCTTATAAACATAAGATACCCATACATTTAAAAAATTCTACATTAGATATGTTTACACTTATGCTTAGCACCGAGCTGCAGATTTTATGTAAGAAAGTCACTGTGCATGCATGTAAATGCACATTTCATTCAGATATGAATTTTAGATATTTCAATACACAAATTTCTCATAAAAGCCCACAGTTGCACCAGTATAATTGTAGACATTTGCTTAACATTCATTTTAAATATATATTTTATAATAACTAATATTTAAATCAAACCATGACAAGCATGCAATAATAATCACAATAATAATAAATTATAATTAAAAATCTCATTTTAAATAAAAAATATATAAAAAAGTGTTGGTAAAAGAAATAAAATAGATGCATAAAAAGGAAAAATAAACAAAACTGTTTTTTTAAAAAAAATCTAAACAGTGCAGAATATTTTTTTTATAAAAACATGCATAAATGAGACTGATCAGTACAAAATTACAGGAAAATTCATTACTTTATTATAATAGACTATATGTGACATAACAATTTAACTATGTAAAAGTAATTACTTGTTAATTACAATATTTTGCTTTATATTAAACATCAAATGTTTTAAATGGTATGTTGCATAGATATAATGAAGCATGGAATATATCAATTAAAGCACTTTTTTTCTTGTTAGGACAATTTTTTAAAAAAGAAATATAGAGCTCAGAATTTTTTCACCATTTGGTACAGAATAATATTAAAGAATAATAATGATATGATATTTATGTAATAATTTATATTCATACTCCTCTACATTCAGAGAAAAAAAATAAAAAAAGGTTAAATAAACAAAAAAAATCAGAACTTACTCCCTATTTTCATTGGAAGGAATGGGATTGGTACATTTCTGTTTATTATACCGGGCAACATGAGCACATTGCTTAAATGGAGCAGATTTATCCTCCAAAATATGTCGAATGCAAAAAGCATAGCCATTGATGCGTCTCTGTTTACAAAGTTTACCACTGTATGAACATAAAGGTTTCTTATTCAGAGGAGAGTAATGGATATGTTTCCCTTCAAACATCATGGGCTATATCTCAAAACAGACCTACAGTCTGCCTTTAGATGATAAAAGCTGAAAAAAATTAGCCAAAATCAGAAACCTACAATAATATTTTTCACAAGTAATATTTTTGAAAATGCATGCTTCAAGGTCTTGCTTTTTTAGTTATACATGCAATAAAAGATTTTTTACAATATACAAAAATATATTTGAAAATCAATACCAGAAGAAATCGATAAACTGATAGGTAATCCGATATACAAAATAAAAAACTTTTAATCTCTATCTTTCTTCCTCTCTCTTCCGCTAATTTTTTTAATCCACAAAGAAATGCAAAGTAAACCATGAAAATGAACACATAGCTTAGCTGGAGATATACATCAGGCATTACTTCTTTCAAAGAATGCAAAACACTACATACAAAAATTAGTGCTACAATCTAATCTTCCGAATTTAATTCAGAACCTCTTGAAGATCAGAAAGAAAATTATATTTCTGATACTAATTAATATCTTTTTATTTATCAATGTGTCCATTATTTCATGTATTATGCTGAATTTAAGATTTTAACAGGGTGATTGTATCGCAACTAATTTATGGAAAGCAAAATATTTTTTAATATGGATATTTATTTCAGCAAAAATACTGCAAAAAAAAGGAAGACATTATTTATCATGCAAAAATATTAAATGCACATAAAACTGCTGTGAAAATAATAAAAAAGAAAATAATAATGGGTATTAAAAAATAGAAAGAAAAAAAATGGTGAAAAACTGTTACATTGCAAGTTTGCTGAGAGACTACAGCACTTAAAAATTTTTATATTTTCAGTAATTTAGCTTAAAAGAAGCTCACAAAAATTTCTCCAATTCTGCCCAAAGCAACAATAAAACCATCAATCTAAGTTGTTAAAAAGACATCTAACAGTAAACATTCAGCACTATGTCATTTAAACTTAATAAAAAATGGATATACAAGAAATAGCATTTAAACTTATTATTATGAATGACTGAAAAAGATGAAGCTATGAGTATATTAATAAATATTAACTGTCCCTTTATTTAAATATATGAAAAAAATTCCATACATTAAATATACGAATGATTAATACATTATAAAAATTGTTCCTTCCTTCCTCCCTCTCAAAAAGTTAGTGTCCTTAATCTGTCTATGGATGGGAAACCCTTCAGCCTCAAGGCCGCCTTCTGGTGTTTCTTATACAGCCTTACAAATTATTTACAATTAGCACTGAAATATATAACTGGCTGTAATATAATAATAATTAATGAACAATAACCCTTAAACCTCTGACTGTGTATCAAGGGATATTCGCGGGTTGTGAGTAGGGGTGTAACGAATATTCAGCAACTATTCGGCCCTTTTACCAAATAGTAAGCAGATATTCGATCGAATATATTCAGTATAATAATTTTTTTTTAAATGGGCTTTTAAATACACATTTAACAAAGAATTTTGTAGAGTTACAAATCAGCACATTTATTATCAAAAATTCTCCTAACATTTACCTAATTTTAAGTTGCATTATGCGTATTTATTAAAATTACATATAATTTATCACTGCGAAGCCTGAATTATTATGCAAGAGCAATAATTTTTCAAGAGCGAGTCTGTTTTGTTTGGTTACATGCACACATAATATCAACTAGGGATGTAGCAAATATTAAGTATGAGGCCTATTCAGCCCTTTCCTGAATATTCTGTCTGGCCGAATGCTAAATAGATATTCGGCAGAATAAATTTTTTTTAAAAAAATTTTGTTTTAAATATATAAGAATACAGCAGAATAAATAAAGAATTTTGCAGAATTACGTTCCAGTAAATTTATTATAAAAAAATTTAACATTTATACAGTTTTAAATTGCATAGTACATAAGAGTATTTAATAATGTTGCATATCATTTAGAGATGTCTGTTCCATATATATTACCAGCTTCAAAAAATAAATGGTCACTATACATATTGCTTGCAGGTGCTGAAATAGTTAAAAGTAATGTTTAAGGTATACAGCCATTCATCCCCATTTTGGATCGCCAACAGCAAGATGGTTTGACGATGTGAGTACATTTGTTTTGGGTGTGCAGTGAGCATTTTATTGTTCTCTTGAGCATACAATGCCTGCGGCATCTCAAGTGGGTTCGGGGCAAATTTTTTAAACTTAAAAAAAAACATCAGCGGTTTAGATTTCAGCAAAGCGGGAAACTAGTATCTTCACGTTTTCATTGAATGTTAGGAATCTAGGTTTTTTTGCGATGAAGAATTTGAAGCCATATTTTCCAACCTGATCAGTCGAAACAAATCCATGATCCAAACTGTCAAAATTCAAAACATAGAATTCCAAACGAAGTTTTATTAAAATTCGAATAAATTGACCAATGAAATCAAAGATAGCTGATCGATGAAATCGAGTCGCTGATGTGCAAAACACAAACATAATGATCCTTGCGTGCGCACGACATGACAAAACAAATGTTCTCACATCGCTGATCCATCTTCCTCTTCCAAACATACAAAATTAACATATGGTAGCATAATGGACCACTCTCTCCCATTTCATGAAAAATATAATAGACCACTTTCTAGGCCTTGGAAGTAAAAAATTACAGGCAACAACATCTTCATACGTTTTTAACTTCTATTCAGGGTTCATCCTGCTAAAGTATTTGCCTTTCTATCTTTATTGGCCTTTTATTTCAGAACAAGAACAAAACATTTTATGCTTGCCTTTGGATATTTTCCAAGCATCTTTTTTTTTATATACTGTTGCCAATTTCAAAAACTTATGAGCATTACATTTGTATCATATTACTTCATTGTTTTCCCATTTATTCAAAAACTTACTTTGACATTCAGACATCAGTACTCCATTACAATCCTAAGAATAATTAAATCAAAATAAATACAAATATCAAAATTTTATCGAAATTGGGAAGACTTTGATATTTTAAAAGTCTACTATGAAATCTTTCCACTTAATCTACATAATAATTTCAACATACTTTCATTCCTTGTCCTATACACCATAGAATTTTTTGAAAAGTTTTTAGAAGCATTCTTTTAATCAAAAAAAGAGGGGGTTATATGAAAAGGACTTAATTTAAGATAAGTTTCAAGTATTCTGCTATACATTCCAATTGTTTTTTAAAGAAGCATATTATTACCAATAATCAATACAAAACTATAATTTGGTAACAATTTGCACAAATGTTGACATTATTTTCGTTTAGGAATGTTCAATGGCTGTTAAGATCTTAAATGTATGTTATTACATTCTCAAGTGTTATCAATTTCAAATGTGTGCACACACACACAATCATATGTAACAAATGCAATGGGTTACAAAAGATTTTCCTACTTTAACCAATGATGCATTAACAAACAACTTTTCCATTAAGATTCAATTTTTACCTATTTTTTTATAGCTATTATAATACTTCAAAATAAATCTCTAACATGAAGATGGTTTGACTTAAATCTAGCTTAAATGTTTTTTTTTTTTTTTAAAGGAAATCAAAAATTATCTAAACTTCGTCTCACTAGCAGTAATCTATTTAAAGAAAATATACAATACCAAGATTTTTTTTTTCTTTTTTCTCTTGTATATACCATATTTTCATTGCCAATATAAAAAATAGGGTCCAGGTGGGGTAAAATGGATATAAAATACCCTACTTTCAGCTTTTCATTTAAAAATTGTCAAAATATTAATTTTTAAAACTTTTTTGCTTTTGTCTATACATATCACATCTTAAGAATAAAAATAAGTAAGTTCAGGGATGTAATTGACCAAAAGGGAAAATAAAGGAAATCCAAAAATGCGACACAAAACAACGCACAAAGGAAAAACATGTAAAAAGTATGAATTAAATAGTCAATGTACAGAAAAAATAATCAAAACTACAGCCCAATTGGCTTTTATATTCATTTCCAAAATATTTACAAAAGTAAGAAATCAATAGCATATAATTTTCCCAAAGACACTTTACGAAGTATATTGTCAAGGACAAATTTAAATGTATGTAGGACAACAAATATAAGGGGGAAGCCAGTACTTTATAGTAAATATACCTCACTAGCATATTTTAGCAAACATTTCTATAATGGTCAATGGACCTTTGTGGCATATCTCAGACACATTACTGGCTTTTTGTTTTTTTACATGTCTTTCATTGACATGACTCAATTGGTGTTTCATAGTTTGCTTTTGAGCATCAATAACAATGGTACAACAAGCAGCTTCATTTTATGTACAAGATTCAGATGTGGAAGGATTTTTTGAGACCTGGGACCATTTTTTTCAGATGAATATTTCTCTGCAATTTGGCAGCTTTTGCAGATATTTTCTTTGCAGCTTCCTTTGACACTAACTTTTTCCTACGACTTGACTGTTTGTCACAAACATTTTCTTTGTTGCTGTTGTTAAGAGCTTTTGCTCTGTAGTTCCGTGATGCTGAATTCATGTTTTGACAGAGATTTATGTCCACTTTATCTTTAAGATAGTCCTTTTTATACAATTGAACTGCAGATTTCTTTTCAGACATAAGCTCATACTTCAAAGTCTGAATGGCATCAAACGACTCTACACTTAGTCTATTTGTTTCAGAAGTGACAACCGAGTTCATGATACTAAAACTTGACTCAATTTTAGGCCCATGAAAACAGGCAAGCATGGCACATGCCATATTTGGCACTAGTGGATATTGTCTGGAATTTTTAACTTCCATCCACCAGTTATCCACTGGTACCTTCTGCTGTGGTTGCTGGCAGAATGATACTTGTGTACCTCCAAGTCATAAGCATCTCTTTCTGCAACACTAATGACATAGTCACCAAATCAGGAAGACCTTTCATTAATGTCAAAGAAAGAGAATGCTTTCGACAAACAGAATCAATTGCCCATGCAGATTGCAACAGCAATTTATGAAAGGGCATCTTCTTCTGCAATGTTCGTGAACATTCAAAATAAGCTTTCAATACATTTTTTTGGAATTTCTTCACTACATCCAATCTTGACTTAGAGGCTGAAATGGAGAGCCTTTTAACACCATCCCCCATAGATAAAAATTTTGTGGGAAGATTTTTTTTCTCCTCCACATCAAAATTTCTGATCTTCTTGTTAGAATCTTTTAAGGTAGCCATGTTTTCTGCTTTTATAAAACAGGATAAAAAAAATCTCTTACTAAATACAACTGCTTTACATGAAGTATGTGAATCAGTGGAGTGCTACTTTGAAATAGTTTCACATATTCTTTCAACTGAGACAAATAGATTAGCAATAAGCTGTGTCTCTAATCACTGATCAAACAACTTTTTAGTGATCCTTTCCTTGCGCTCTTTGCCCGCTTGTGTTAGAGCTTTCATTGCAAGAGTCTTTTATAGATTTCAGATGTGGTCTCTTGCAGTGTTCCTAACATTGCAAGCTTTATATACGCTGACCACAATATGTAAAAATTGGCTGCTATTCATAGAACTCAAGAAAAGGAATAAAAAACAGTCAATGCTCCCAATAACCCACAACAAATTTGAGCAGCATCGTATATAGAAAGCCACCTGAGTGATACAAATGTTTGGGGTATTGTGTATTTCCTTTTTAATGCACAGCAAATTTCGCTGAAAATTGCACACTGATATGGAGACCATTTTCCAGTCCTGCATTTACCCCCTTCATCATGCTGCATGAATCCATTAATACCGACATCAAATTCTGCCATGGAATGTTGTTCTTGTCAAAGATTTGGACTAGTCCTTGAAAAATTGTCTCACTGTCAACACAGCAGGAAGATAAGTGCTTAGTACTTATATTCCCGTCTTTAGTCATATAATTGACAAGTACTGTCACTATTTTCCGATTGCTACTTTTTGTACTTTCGTCTAAGTTCAATGAAAAGAACTCTTTCTGCAAATCTTCAAAGAGTGCTTCTTTCACTGTCTTGAAAAAGCAAAATCTTGTCTTGTATGAAGCAGCATTTCGGTGCATAGTAATGCCATTAAGAAGCTTTCTATCCTTTGACATCTCTTTCATCAGCTCAAGAAGATCAGGTGCCACTGCAAATGGCAAAGATTTTTCCCTAAGAAACATGAGCAACATTGCTTCAAGGTTCATTGTTCTATCGCTGAATGATGTTAAAGGTCGAGGGAAGTTTTCTTGGGCCCCTGGTCCAAAAGCAGCATATACTGGGCCAATCCATATGGAGTTTCACCATATTCCTTCTTATCACCACTTCCTGAAAGTTATAAAAATTGAAAATTAGCAATGAAATAAGTATTTTTGTTTCGTAATATGAATAAATATTAATTTATATTTAAATACTTAACATATTAAATTAAATATAAATCAGACATGACACTGGCTTGGAACAAAAAAAAGCTGAACTTCACAAATACGGAATCGTGTTAAGCGTAAACACCGAGAAGTAAAATAAATATTATTAATTGAGCAATAAATGAATAAATTTAAACAAAAAGTGCTCGAGATTTTAAAAATATTGTAGAATTATTATTTAAAAGAAAAATAATGAATGAAAAGAAAATTAATGGATGAAAAATGAATTATGTAAATTTTTTTTAAAAATAAAATCTATAGTAAAAATTATCTCACTGAAAAATATGGTGATGTAAAAACTTTTTTTGAGCTAACAGTTCAAATTTTCTTTTATGCTTCGGTCTGCTATTTTTCTCCATTTTCCAAATTTTGCTCTCTTTCTTTAATTGGGGGGTTTTTCTTTATTTTTTTTTTCAATGCTATTTTCTTACTATCAAGTTCCTCTTAGTACCATTTGCCTGATGACCTTAAATTTTTGCACTATCAATAGCATTACGCAAAAAATCTTTTTTCTAAAATATTCAACAGCAGACTGCCCTTCGCTCATCATTTTGTATTTAACACTCTAAATTGAAGAATACGTTTCAATATACATTCTTCCTGGTCTTTTATCTATCAAATCTGACATTATTTTGAATGTGTGTTAGTTTATTTGCATTCATGATCTAAAAAACGTGTAAATATTTATTTGTGAATCTTTGTTTACATTTGAATGATTGGCTTGCATTGATCTTGTTTGTTTATGTTAGTGATGTCATGGTGTGGGCGTGTACATTGCCTATGACATCATAACCAGCTATGACATCACAGCCAATCAGTTTTTGACACATGTTCTATCTGACTATACAAGATGGTAAGTGAGATACTTTAAGTTAGTTGCAATGTAGTTGTGTTGCTGCACTGATTAGCATGATGGATTAAGGATGTAAACATATGGAGAGGAATGGTTTTACTGAGTTTTTAAGTTTATTTCAGCAAGAAATAAAAGTCGTTTTATAAAATGGATTATATATTGTCTTACAGCAAACTGCTGATCCACCATTTCAGAATAATATAAATTCAACAATGTATGTTTCAAGGCAGATTTCTGTTTGATCATATTCACATCTTTTGTTTGTGCAACTCCCTCAGCAATACCAAAAATTTTAATGCAGATTTACATCGATCCCAAGAATGACAAAATTCGATGCCAAAATTTGCTTTTCCGCACAAATGTATTGTGTCTGTGTTGATAGACAAACGTTAGGGAACGAAAACTAACAAAAATGAAATTGAAGTAACTAACAAAAACGAAGAAAAGAATGTTAAAAAGAATGCGAAAATAAAATGGCTTCCTGCACGGAGAACTAGCGATCTTTTTTTCTCACGAAATTCGGATCGGAAGAAACTCGTGGATGATTTTTTTTCATCCAATCAAAATTTGGAATGAATTCTGATTGGATGAAATGAAAGATGATTGGACGAAACGAGAAAGAAAAGAATACAAAACTTTTCAGTCATTCCTCCCAATGCTAAACTTTGTCCCCAAAGTGCGGCAAAACGCCGATACATAACTTTCCGCAGGATTACTCAATATCGTGTGAATTCGGAAACTCTTTCGCCTTGGAGCCATTCGCAAAATTTTCACATGCCGCATAGTTTTTGTTTGCGTGACATCCCCTACCCAACATATTAACAAAAATTTTAATGCAGATTTGCATCGATCCCAAGAATGATTAAATTCGATGCCGAAAAAGCGGAAATCAGCATTTCCGCGGAAATGTGTCATGTTTGATAAATAAATACTTTTTATATGACATAAATATTATTTAGGCAATATTACAGTATAAAAGCAGTGTACACACACAGTTCAAAAGAATTTTAATTTCCAAAATCAATCGATAATATTTAAAAGTTAATAAATAAATTTAAATATTTAATATGTAAAATTTTAATTATTGCATTAAAAAGGTACATTTATTTTTAAAAGTTATTTTTTCTTATCAATATGTTTTTAACCCACATTTTTTTCATACTTTGGAAAAACTGCCACTAAAGTAGCATCAAAGCAAGAAGAATGTACAGTAAACTCTCGATTATCCGGCATTCAAGTATCCGGAAAGCTTAACTAACCGGAAAAATTAGAAAATAAATTTTTCTAAAAATTTTACATCTGCGTGCAAAAATTTAGCAAGCGTGCGCGCCGTTCCATTCAGGCAGACAATTTATTTCTGGAATGCAACGTTCGTTCTAAAAGGTCCTCACCTTTCGCCGAAAAACAAGACCTAAAAACGAAATCGATAACCAAAAAAAAGGCAAAGTGACAGAATCAGTAAAAAAAAAAAAAAAAACGCTGATGGGGGGGGGGGGTTACTCCAGATTAGAGAGTATAACTCTCTTTCTTTTCCTTTATTTATTTACTCTCCAAATACGAGCAGATGTTGATTCCAACTACGTAATATCAAGTGCAGGAGAATTGGAGGCGCCGCGTATTGCGCAATAACCCTTGCGATATTCTAAAAGATAAATAATTTTCATATTCAATCTGGGATTTGTTTATGATCACTTAAAAGAGTTTTATTATGGTTGCTGAGTAGAATAATTTTCAGTTTCGTCGGCTATTTTTATATGTTTATATTTTTACAGTCTATATATTTACGGTAAAAATTCTGCTACAGATCATACTTTTTAAAAATTTTTATCATCAATGTTAAATTAAAATCTTCATAATATGCTTTGTAAATACAATGTTATGGAAGATACAGAAGTATTCTTAAAATTATATTTAATGCACATTTCAAAATGACAAACAAATTATTTGGCCAAAAAAATCTTTTAAAAAAAAAGTCTACAATCTGGGGGCCCGCGGCGGTTTTCCCCTCACGCTCAACTATCCGGACTTTTCAGGTATCTGGAAATCGGCGTTTCCCGAACATGCCGGTTAGTTAAGCTTTTACTGTATTAACATATTGAATTCTGAAATTCAAATTACATTCATTCTCACATTTCAGATCTTAAAATCATACATAGCAAAAGTTAGGAAAACGAATAAAAGGTTAAAACCACAACTCACCATGTAATGGAAAGTGCTCCTTCCATGTCTGAAGAAATGACTTATGCTTTGCGGATTTAACGTGGTTTGTAAGAGCAACAAATCCTCTGGATCCGTATGCCAATTCTTTGCTGCAGACGATACAATAGCATGCACCATATTTATTCAATTTTTCGAATAATCACACACAAATATACCCTTCAGCTTGTTTCTTCAGCTATTCCCATCGCCTGGGATTTTTAGCTTGTTTATTTATTTCCTGAATGTCAACCGAGACGAACGGGATACAATGTCCGTACCAATGCTGGTCAATCTCTAACAACAGAATCGTAAGTAAAAAAAGTAGGAAGAAAATAATCTTGGGGGAAAAAATCACCATCTCAGAAAGCAACACGTGCAAAACAAAAAATATGAGTGAAATGCTTAACTCGAAGTTTGGAAGAGAAGAGATCTCGGGGAACAGATTTGTGATCTTATTGGTTTTAACCAAATAAATCAGATAGTGACACTTAAACTAAAAGGGCGGAACAGTCTACAAAGTCTATCCTACAAAGGTCCACCAGTTTTACCCCAAAAAAGGAAAGCAAAATAAAGTCCGGAGGAGGTCAGGTGGGAAGGGACTTAAGCAAGTAAGGGAGAATTTCTTCACATTCTCTCTAAGGGAGAAAATTCCTACCGTGTGATAAATTATAGAAAATTTTTGTTAAAAAAGTAGAAAAAGATGAGAAATCCAAAAAAGCAGAGAATTGCGGATGTGCAGAAGAATCACATTCCGGTAAGTTTCATTATTAATTTGATATATATATGTTTGTTGGGAGATAGTTTTTAACTATAATGAAATAATAATATATAACCCATTTTACCCCAAGCAGGTGAAAATGGGTATACTGGGAGGGAAAATGGGTATGTAAATCTAATAGAGTAGCAAATGTTAAAAAATAAATTATTTGTTGCAGCAGGGATAACACTAACAGCAAAAGTCAAATTAAAAATGTTTTTTTATTTATTTATTAAAAGTCTTGGATTATACAGTAACTTTATCAAAAAATAAATAGGTTTCCTCCCCCCCCCCCCACATATGATTACGTATATTCTGTACTGTTATTCCTTAAAAAAAATAATGACATCTGTTATTAAATTGTGGTTCATTCAAAATTTTTATTAATTGATCATCTTTGATATATATTCTGTGTCATCTCTAGCCAGAAAAATAAAAGTTACCCATCTTAAATTTTTCAGATATTTCATTTTATAGGTAAGCCTTCAACACCCACATTTTGACAATGACTTCTTGTTGCCTTTTCCCCTCAATTATAATGCCTTTACCCAGACACCCATTGTTAGACTTTGTCTCACAGCAGTATTTTCAATAATATCATTTCCATATACTTCTTCAGCAAGGAAATTAAATAGCTATTTTCACTTTCAACTTTTAGCCTTTCTAGAACATCTTCACTTCTTAAAATTGCTCCAGAAATTGCCTACAAAAATTTATATTTTTGCTTTGAATTATTCGTATAAGTGGTTGTGAAATGTAAAGCTTTTAGCGATATTGCTGACAATTTTGCACATTTCATATCTTTGTATGTTGAAGAAATTGTCCTTTGTGATCTACACTATTAAGGTGGAAACAAAGACATGTTCTGAGAACTTGAAGGCATATCAGAGAAAACAGAAAAATCTGGTTGCAAACCTTCGGCATCTGCCAAAGAAAGTGTTATTTTGTATGGAATTAATTTTAGGTTTAGAGGATAAACTCCACTGCCTTTAAAACCTTTTATGGCATTGATGGCTGATATATTTTTGAAGAGTTTCCCCAGAAGTAAAGAAAAAACTGACTTTGTTACACTCTGGTAATGACTTTCTCTAAACCACATTTTCAAAATTGGTGTCATAGCATCTGCTCACGATTTAGTCAGTAATTCTAGCTTTCTTTTGCACAATTCACTATGCCATCGCTTTTCAAAATTTTGAAGCCAATCACGACCAGTACTAAGTCAATGAATGGTATTTTCATTTTCCTTGAAAGAGGTTAATGCCTCTGTGAAATTTTTAACTATACACTTACAGATAGATCCCTCTGATAACCACATCTTGCCATAAATTTTAAAGATTAAATAATTATGCACTCCTCTGCATGTGAGAAAACTGGTAATTTTTAGGATCCTTTACATGCAGGATTTTTTAAAACTAGTTACGACATGGAATATTTATGTTTCATTAATTTTCAATTTATCAGAAATGAATTATTTATTTAAAGAAAAAAATCATGCTGTATCTATCCTACACAAGATGCAGAATGTTAGGCCTCACCATATACCCATTTTCTAAATATGAGAGTAAAAAAATAAATTTTTATTTCCTTAGCTGCAAGCTCAAGCAGCAGCAATATCCAAAAAAAAAAGATATTATGCCATTATAATAAGAATTCCTCAATAATCTGGACCTGGCAATGAAATTTAGAACACATAACGTATGGCATAAACTTGTCCACTTCAGTTTGATGTGTTGTCACTCACTTATAAAGGAACTGCTTAAAAAATATCAGTTGAGGAATGGAAGTCAGAACAGCTAACTAGAATATTGTTACAAAGCTATAAAGTTGTTTCCCTGAGATGCTAATCTTGGCGACAAAGAGAATTTTCTAGAAGGACCTCGAACTTTCAAGCTATTTTTACTGGTTTCATGAACTTTCTAGAGATTACGTCACTTCCTACGTAATGAAGTCACTTCCTGTTGAAAAGTATAAAGGCAAGCTCTCAAACCACGAAGAGTCAGTTGGATCTTGATCTACAAGCAAGCTGGTGAGCTAATAGGAAACCTTTGAGTGCTGTGTTGAGATTTAATGGTAATCTCTGTTGTGAATTTTTACAAGTGCTGTTTTAATACTTGTGTTACGTTTCTTTGCTTAGAATACCTGTAAAATAAAGAGCTTTAATTTTGTAATCCTGCTTATTGGACTGCATTCACGTACACCCACAAGATGATTTTGTCACAATTTAATTCAAAAAACTACAAATATAATTAAAAATCATTGTTTTTTTTATAAGCCATATATTTTGACTACCTATTTTACCACACCTGACCCTAAGCTTATTTGTAATAGATTGAGTAGAGATTTAAAAAATGACTCGTAAGTTGTCTTTCTGAGGCATTATATGAATAAACAACTATATTTGAACCATAAGAGTACAGTGGAGTTTCATCTTCTTAGTTATACAGTACTGCAACCTTGTGCAAACCATGCTTTGTCATCACTGTCAAATTATTCTTTTATTTGCAAGGAAAAATAACTAATGAAATTCATACATACAGGCAAGTAATCTAACAGCATAATATGGTATCAAAACAAGGTATTAACAAGAATACAAGGCTGACAAAGTTGCGAAGCATTTTCCCAAGATATTTAATGTTAATAGAATGTACAACTAAAGAGGAAATATCTCCGAAATATTTAGATGTGCCAAAGTTTCACCTAATTTTACTTTCAAAAATAAGACTGACAGCATAAAATGTAAAGTATGTTTGAATCCAGACAACGGTTATCAATATGTATGACTTTTTATCTTTAACCTGAAAGTACCAAGTAATACCTTGCCAATAAAATTGATTTAAAACTTAAATCATACCATGTAAAGTTTCCCAATCATCACACGTTTTAAAACAGAATATTTTATTGATGTAAAGCTAAAGAAATCAACTATGCTATATAAACTTTCTAAAAAAAACTGGTAAATTTTGCCATGTGTTTCAAGCTGCGAGGGTTAAGTTTCGTTTAGTTTATTTATATTAATGTCTCATTTTGTAGCAACACAAGGACCTCATAATTTTGAACTGTAATCAGATCAAAAGGATGGCACCAGAATCGGCATTCCCCTCTTCAGCACATCTACAAGAGGACATTTAACCCCTGACATCAGATTTAACATACACAAGACATATAAAGAGGATCGGTTGAATTCTAGTTTAATGAACACACTGAGTTTGTCGCCAATATGGTAACCCAAACAATCTAGCCAAATAGTTACGATAGCAACCCTTTGGTTCGATTGTTTACAAAATCTTTCTGTTGTCGAGTTGTATACTTACTTCATGAATCTTAAACGAAAAAATGAAATGAAAAAAAAGATAATTACCAATTTAAATAATTTTATTGAAATGTTGACTTAATTTCTTATAATTAAAGATATTTTAGATCATGATAAAAACATTAAGGCATTAAAGTAAACTTCGGTAATAATAATGTTTTTCTTTTCTATTCATTAATGAATGATTTTTGGACTTTGTTATACTTAAAATTGTCTGCTCGATCTTTTTGATTAAAAGAATTTTATTGAAATGCTGATGTAATTTCTTACAATTAAATTTATCTTGCATAATACACATATTAGGGTATTATTTTTAAAGTGACAAGTAGAATTGAATGAATGCATTTATTCCTTGCAATTCCTAGCTCTAAAAAGCATTCATCCCAATTACTCGGGACGATGCTTTTTTTAAAGTTCTGAATAATTCTGTTGTCTGCTCATTGTCTGAGATTCCTTAAGTTCAGTGTTCCAGCGAAGCTACTAGGTTCCACCTGCAGCCGCTAGCAAAGCTGTAGGAGTTTTTTTTTTTTTTAAGTTAAAAAAATCTGCCCAGTGCCCACTTGCACAGCCAGGTTGCAGAAATTTCATATTTCAGAATTCATAGCAGACTGACCAATTGGGCCCATAAATGTTCAAAAAGCAGACTTCTCAGACAGACATATCCTAATCAGGGTTGTCGATTTTTTTGATTTTTTTCAAAAAAATTGATTTATTTGATTTAAATCGGATTTTTTTGATTTAAATCAAGATTTTTTTGATTTTAATGATTTTTTTAAAACTACATATATATGTTTAACATTTGTAAATAGAAAATGAGCCCTACAGTCATAGAATTATATATATATATAACAACATACCAGTCATTAAGCTGTACTTTCTTTAAAAAAACAAATTTAAAAAATTTAATTCAAAAATGTAACAACTATTTAAAAAATATTCGTGAACTAAAATATAAAAATAATACACTTTTGAAATATAAGATAATTTTATTAAGGAAAAATATAATAAAAATTGTCATTTCTTGACTATAAGTAGATATATTATTGTATGTTAGAATATTGGAGAATTTTACACTCAGCTGTTCATTTGTTTCATTACAAACACAAGTTTTGAAGCTTTCTCTAATCCTAATCTGTTTAACCCAAAACATTAAATAAAAAATTTTCTAGATAAAATTTTTAAATTCAGGCTTCGAGGTGCATTGAGTCACCATCAGGACTACCTGTGTGCCAAATTTCATGACTGTAAATGTGATATATTCGTCTGGACATTGCGCACGCACTCACAAACATTGCCTTTTATAAGTATAGATCATAGTTTAAATTGCACTATGTAGATGTTTGTATTTCTTTTGGAACATTTATATGCATTACTTAATTATCTTACATTTGAACATTATTGCAATATACAAAACATATTGCTTTGTTGTCCCCAACGCTATTTAGTTTTCTCCAGTATTAAAATGAAACTCGCAGCATTTTACTATGCTCTTTCTTTGTGAAAATGATCCTTTCACAATATTTATTTATTTTATAAAAAAAGGAGCATATCATACTTTGCATTTTATTGTGTTGCTCATTAGAGATTCATTTAACCCTTTGCGGCGAAGCATGCCAGTTAATGGCACACCTATTTTCACTCGCGTCTCAACCGTTAAATTCAACTATAAATGGAAAATGATAGGTTTAGGATAGGGCTAATAGTACTCCTTTTAGAATATATATAGCAGTCTTATGAAATTTTGTTTCAGAATAGGAATTATTAGAGATAAAGTTTGGGAAAATTCCTTGACTCGAAGATAAGAAATTTTTCAGTTCTGGATGTTTAACAATTTTAGCAAAGTAACTCGAAAATTTTGCTCCACTATTCTTGAACTTTTAATTTATAATTTTCTGTAAGATTCAACAATAATTTTTGAGTGTATCAAGGTGGCTGTACCTAAGGGGTTCTCATGAGGGGGGTAACCCAAAAGGGGGACGACCTCCCCTCGGAATGAAGTAAGTTTTTAAAAAAACTTTTTTTGTAGATTCTATGTCTAGACAATAAACTAAACCCATTCATGTTGTTTTCTCATCATATTTTCAAAAATTTATTGCCTTGCACCGCAAAGGGTTAAAATCTAATTTGCTTGTGTTCTCAAAAATAAAGATATGGAAAGTACTCTAGTTACACCAATTCAATAAAAAAAATTGTATGTTCTATATATTCTTTCTTTAAATATACATTTTTTTCTTTAAATATACATTTAAAAATAGTTTAAAATCACAATTTAAAGATACATGAACAATTTTATTTCATTAAAGCAGATTAACTTGATATTTAAAATAAAGTGATTTAAATCAGTGATTTTTTTGAAAAAAATCAGTTGATTTAAATCAGTGATTTTAATCAACTGATTTAAATCACCGCAACCCTGATCCTAACCAATAAAGATTAAAAAATAAATTCTCAAGTAAAATTAAAAAATCTTTTAAAATTTAAGCAGTTAATCTTTTAGCTACAACCACTTTATTTCATTGTTTACTGAAGTGGCAATCTTGCTTGGCAACTTGGCATAATTGCAATTTTACCAGAGGATCTTTCGGTGGAAGCGCATTTTGAACCTGGAACCCTCCAATCCTGCACCTGAGACCTTATCAAAAAGCCACTAAAGCTGTATGGCATGTGGCATTAACACGACAGACAATATTTTTTGACTAAAGAATGCAGGTTATTTATATAATAAATATGTTTTAGTCTGTCAGAGAGAAGAGATTAATGATCTGTGTCAATGTAAGCACTTACTAAAAGAATCACCTTCATGCATTTAGCAAAACCGCTTTGGGATCAAGAGCTCTTTATGAATTCTATGAAGCAGATTGTAAAACCATACAACCATCTGGTGTCTGACATAAATGCATCAACATTTCCACTTACTATTTAATTTTAAAAAATAGTTTACCAATGTAATAAAAGAGGTAAATAAAATTAAATAGCAATCCTTTTCTTCCCACTATACTAAACAAAAATATGAAACTCGCTGATAGAACTTCAGTTAAATGATTGCAAAAAAAACTACACTCTTTTTTTATAGTTGTTCCGAGTATCTAACATATTTTTGCCGAGATAAATATCTTTTGAAATAGGGTAAACATATTTCTTCAGCAAAAAAATTCTAAGAAACCAACAATAAACATCCACAATGTGACTAACTACAAAAGCCTTTTTCTTTTCTTTTAAAAATGAAATCTTCTTTCTTTTAAAAAAGCAACCTGAATTAATAATATATAAGTTAACCCCTTAGCAGTTTAATTTTTTCTACTATCTAATTAGATAACACCTTTGTTTTGGAAATGTACTGTCATATTCATTAAACTATTAGCTCACAGAACATTTCAGGTGTTTATACATTACCCCGCCATTTTTTATTTGGAATTCTAACGTCTATGAATGACTTGATTTTACAAGGGGAGAGCACGACTTGGGAAATTCAGTTCGGGATGGGACTTGGTTTATTAATAGTATATCTTTAGGGTGTTAATCCATTAAAATGCTAAAGCGCAATGGCCAGCCAATTGGGTGAAAATGGCCCTCAAACTTTTGGCACAGCTTATATACTAGTAAGTTGTCTCCGTTGTTGAAGCGTGAATAGCATGATCAGTATAGTGCTGGCTTGGAAACCTTTTGCCTAGGGTTCGATCCTGCCTCCGTTTTCTTTTTCGAAAATATTTTTAAAAATTAATATTTGATTAAATTAAAAATTTATAAACATCTTTTAATAAAATATTAATAATTTTTAAGCATTAAATATTTTTTATTAATAAGATATATCAATCATAGTCATAATTTAATTATTAAACAGTTAAATAATCATAAAACATCTTTAATGATGTTAAATAATAAGTATAATTACTATTTTCATTATATGTCATTAGTTTTTGAATGATTCCATTAAAGTAATCACAAAATTTCCTTTCTAGTAGAAATCTTCTTTATGGAAATGGTTTTGACCGAAAAAGAGAGAGCGGCTATTAAACTTTTGAATACAGAGAAAGTCAAAAATCTGAAGTTTATTTCCCAATAGATCTTCAAAATAAACGTACACCATTTATTAGTCATGCAATATGTCAAAATATTCTCTTATTTCTAATATTTTTATGAGATGTTCTTGCATGTAAAAAAAAAATTAATAAATGTCGGAAAATTTCAAAAATTTACAAAGGGAAAAATCTTCATTAAATTCTTTTACGATGACAGCACAATTACAATTATCTAACGAGAGCAACTATAATTAGTTATTATTTAGCACCACTGAATTTGCATTCATAATAATTTATTTCTTTTTGTAAATAATTTTTTTAATTAATAATTAATTTAAAATATTAATCATTTGATTGAAAAATAACTGCTTATTTATATGATCCTTGAATTACAGTTATAAAATATTTTTAAACAGTATAACACATTTTATTCAACAGTTATAAATACATTCTGTTCCGACCAAAATTGGTTCTGTAAGGCTATATAGGAAATTTTGTAATTGCTTTAAAGGAATCATTCAAAAATTTTAATGACATAATGATAATAGTAATTATACTTATTATTTAACATCATTAAAGCTGTTTTTATGATTATTTAACTGTTTAAAAATTAAATTATGACTATGATGGATATATCATATGAATAAAAAATTATTTAATGCTTAAGAAACATTAATATTTTATTAAAAGATGTTTATAAATTTTTAATTTAATCAAATATTAATTTAAAAAAATATTTTCGAAAAAGAAAACGGAGGTGGGATCGAACCATGGGCAAAAGGTTTCCAAGCCAGTACTATACCGATCATGCTATTCGCGCTTCAACAACGGGGACAATTTACTAGTATATAAGCTACGGTGAAAGTTTTGAGGGTCATTTTCTCCCAATTGGCTGGCCATTGCACTTTAGCATTTTAATGGACGAATATCCTAAAGGAATGCTATTAATAAACCAAGTCTCATCCCAAACTGAATTCCCAAGTCGTGCCCTCCCCTTGTTAGATTATATGTTTAAAAGTATGGTACTTTTCCGTTAGCCGGGTGAAAGCGAAAAATCGCCAAATAATGTAACTTCCGCCAAATTTCTTACAACCATTCTCTTGGCAACTTGGCTCGCGTTTGGTTCACAACAGGCGACATTTGCACCCAGCTAACAGAAAGTACCAAAAGTATGATGATTCGATGCACAAACCAGACAAGGGAAAAACTATTAATGAGATTTAAAAAGTATACGATGAAAAATTAACTGTACTCCCAATCCAATCGACAAATGTAGAAGTAAAATACAGTTGCAATATTGTCTTTAAAAAAATTCAGAATTTTACAAAGTTTTTGCCATTTTAAACTATTAAAACAATGAATCAATTACTTTGAAAAATTCTTTGGCTTTAGTAACAGATGCTCTGTTACTCAAAATTCCCAATCACTACAGATTCATCAGTTATAAATCATCATATTGCATCCATAAAATAAGTGGAATTTCGTACAACTTCAGTAACAAGTATAATAGGCTAATAAAAAAAAACCCCTCATATTTGTACCTGTAAGATTAAATTCTCATTTTGAAGCTGTACCGGAACTATTTTATGACAGATCTTATAATTTTAAATTGTAGTCAGATGACGAGTATGACAGAGTCAAATTTTGATTTCAAACTTTAGTTTATAAAAGTTCTACATTTACTGAAGCTTTACAATAAAATTCATTTTTTTAAAATTACTGGTGTCCAAGGGACATGATCCAATAACATATTCAAGTCCTAAACTGTTGCCATGCCCTTTTACAAAAAGTGCTTTTCCTGTTTTAATAATATGTGTAAAAAAATTTAATTAAGACTCTTCTGAATGGATTGAAAAATTACAGAATGCAGCTTGCGAAGAAATACACTAATAAAATGAAAATAGAAGAAAATCTAAAAAAAATAATAAAAAAAACCCTCATAAATAAACAAATCAAACAGATAACAGCAGAAACATCAAACAAATAAAGTCAAAATCAAATGCATGCTGTTATAAAATACTCTCGTCTTAGTTTCCTTTGAAAGAATATTAAGTTACACATAAGAACAATCCAACCAAATACACATATTTGAAAACGAAGCAATATTTTTACAATAAAGTGTTTCCAAACAATGCTTTCCAGGAAATTTTGCTTAGTGAACAATTTCTAGTTCTAAACAGTTATTTTCCCAAATAAAATTTACTTACCATCATAGCTATAACTTTAATCCATTTTGAAAACTAATGCAAGCATCCCATGCAATGAACCAGAAATTTTTAAAAACGAAAGAAAGAAGAGACTGGTGACTTCCTGAAAAATCAATCATAAATAATTGGAACTTTATTAATATTTCATGATGTAAAAAATTGAAAAAACTCAATCTATTAACACTCTGAAAAACAATATAACATCAATCCTTCATTCACATGATACAGTTCAAAATCATCTACTTGTTAATAAAATCTTTCAATGTGTCAATAAAAACAGAAGCGAAATGAACAAGCAGCAAAATTATCAAATCATTTACCAAATTTAATTTTACAATACTATTTACCAAAGAATTTAAGTATAATATAATGAAGATACCAATAGCTATCCACAAACAACAAAATCCAATTGCTAAAGCTAAGAAACTGATGAATATCAGCATTTTTAATTTAATAATAAACAGAAAATAAAAATTCATATTATTGCATTAACTGCATTCAATATACCTTCTCCTTGACTTGCCATGTACGCGACTTTTCAATACAAAAAAAAATTTCAAAATAAACCGTAATTTCAAATCGTATTTTTGTTTACAGTACATACAATAGAGTACGTTACGTATTTATCAAATTACGTACAATAATTATATCTACATAGATTGAATTTTTCTATTTCATAATCAATTTTCTTAACGTTTGAATGAAAATAATGTTGAAAAATATTAAATCCAATTTACAACCAATTCGACTTATGACTTCTCATTCGGAACAGAAATCAGTCATGAGTTGAGGAAACCTTGTATCTTAGAAACATTTACCCTGACCATTGTATTCATGGAAGTTCAAGAGTTAATCCAATGAATATTTATTTTTTAGGCTAAACTTTAAGGGAAGTTATGAGACATCTTTACCTAAAGTTGTATAATTTTGATCACTAAAAAAAAGCAATATGGCACTTTAATACTGAGAAATTAATCTAATTTTCCATAAATAACAAAAAATAGGAATTTTATTTAAACAATAGAAAATCATTTTACTTTTTTTCAATAACAATATAAACTTTAAATGATGAATCGGGAATTTTAACAAAAACTTCTCTCTCACAAATGGCAATAGATTTCTTTCAATGACTTTTCCATCTTCAGCGTATGATAAACCAGCGAGAGTGGTCTCCCCTAAACTTTATCGTATACTCCCTAAACACATATAGAGAAAAAATAAGCTTAAAGGCAATAAAAGGTAATGAGCGTCCCTAACGCAGGTGGAGAAAAATTAAGCGAAACGGCCTCCCACGAGTTTCACACAGCAAGGCGAAAGTAAAAACAAGAACCAGCGAGATTACACAATAGGGCTGGGTACAATAAAGAAAACCAAATTTGCAATTTGAATGCCTTTTTTCTTTTTAACTGATTGACACAAATCTACAATAAGGTTTGAAGGCCAAATACCAAATTTCATTTATCCAAGCCCTTGTGTAACGAGTTATTGTACGATTATAAATACCGACAGATAGTCAACCCTTCGACGGATCTGGCCCAAAATTTTATATGGACCTACATTCCCCATGATAAAACTGTGTACCAAATTTTATCCCTCTAACTATTTGAGTTACGGTATTCACATGAACACAGACAGACTTCCCATAGACGGATTTTGTACAAAATTTGATAGAAACCTACAAATTATGTGTAAAGATAACTACCAAATTTCATCCCTCTACCTATAATTGTTTTTGAATTATAGTGTTCACAGACAGACATAATTCCAAAATTGTGTTTTTTGGACTCAGGGACAGGGTTGCCAGATTAAAATAGCAAAATTAGGCCAAAAAAGGCCAAATTTGACCAATTGATCGAAAACGTCATTTGCTATTAGAAAAACAGCTAACCTTCATGAAAATGAATCTCTCTTGATAGGCATATGTTCAATGTTCTATTATTAAACTAAAATTTAAGTGAAAGAAATTTAAAACATCATTGTTCTATTCAGGAGCTATTTCGTTTGACAGCTCATTACATATCATTTGAAATGTGTAATATCAAAAATTTATTAAAAAACAATAGAATACGTAATTAAAAATTGTTCTAAAAGTCATTAACGAAAAGAAAGCAAAAAAAAGGCCAAAAGTTAGTTTAAGGCCAAATGAAAATTCCTAAGGCCAAGGGCTTTGAAAAAAGGCCAAATTTCTATAATTTGGCCTTAAGAAGGCCAATATGGCAACCCTGCTTAGGGAAATCTAAAACATGGAGATTCGTCAAAATCTCGAGTTCGAATTTTTTGACGATTACAATACTTTCTCTTAGTATACTTCATATACGAGAAAGTAAAAAAGCTATATTTACCTAAAACTGCTAAATTATAAATTCCCTGTGCCAATTTCATGTACTGACTTAATCATTATCAACAATGATATAACCAAAGATTTGCAAGTTCTAGACAAGACAGGTGATAGGATCAAGACTTACCTACGTAATAAACACCAGCATCAAATTTGATACAAAATTCAGCAATAATGTGCAACAAAAAGATATTTTTCAGGATTTTAATTAAAAATTTAGCACAATTTTGAAATGTTTGTATAACTTTCTATTACCTTAATTTATTAGTTACAAATGTTATAAGTGCACAACAATTATAGGCTTTAAAACATTTTATTTCATCTCCTCACTGTTTAAAATATAGAATAAAAATATTATTTGAATGTTGGCTAAAAAATGTCTTTCCTGCCAGTGTTTCAAAATAAGAAGTGCTGTTTAGGCTTATTATTACTTTAGTTACTGCGAAACGTAAGCAAGTTTTTGTTCACTTTGTAATATTCAGTTTTCAGATATTAACTTGGTATATCAATACCTTTTTATTAGTAACATCCTAGACTAAAATGGATACAGAATAAGAAAAATTCAATGATGTAAAGAAATTTCAGTTTTTACTTAGCAGGTCACAAAAAAGATCTCATTCCAGAGCAAAGCACATGGTTTTAGAAATGGAATGAAGCCTATGCCAGAAGATGGTATCTTCTGAAATTTGATTAGCCACCTATCAGCCCATTAAATAGCAGTTCCAGTGGAGAGAAATGCTAAATGTTGAAATGTGTCCGCCTGTCCCCTACTTATGGATCACTGTTCTAACAAGGAAACTGAAGTATTTTCTAATGTCTTTCTTTAACTGTTGTCGAATGATTAGTATAATGACTTGTAAAAAGCATGAGTAAATAGAAGGGTAACTTGCCTTAACTCAGGAGATTCGACATGTAAACAAATAAATTAAATTTTGTAGATTAAGCCAATTCAAAACAAAAGGTGAATTTTCAAGCTTCGTTTCAAAAATCAGCGAAACACAGGAATCTAAACATAACCAGAATATAAAAAGGCAGATAAATGTGATAAAAGATGATTCTTTTCAGAATATATCCTACTTTTAACTGTTTGAGGCATATGCTCAATGTGGCTAAGCAGCTGGAGCATGCATGTGAAATTCGTCCTCAAATGGTTAAATTAATGCTGTTGAAATTTCAATCAGATGCAACATTAGCTCTTTTTCAGGTAAAAGTCAAGTTTAGGGTACAGAGGCATTCCTCATTGCTTTGGATCACCAACTTTTTGTCACCAAGGGAAAGATGGTTTGGTGGCGTGAGGACATTTGTTTTGGGTGACCAGTGAACATTTTATTCTTCTCTTGCGTACACGAACCGGGCAAATTTTTTTAACTTAAAAAAATATCAGCGGTTTCGCTTTCTGCAAAGCCAGAAACTAGTAGCATCACTTCTTTATTGAATGTTACAAATCTAGTTTTTTTTTTTTTTTTTTTTTTAATTCCAAAAACGAGAATTCCCGCACTATCCATACACCACTGTAAAACAGCTTTTGCTTAAGCTGTCAGAAGTTTGTTAGTCAATATACTTCCAATTTTTCCAGAAACATTGTTTCGTAATGAATCCTATCTTGTCGAATAAATTCAAGAAATTGCAGCCATAATAAATACTGCTGTTGTTTAAAATACATGAACTAAACTGTCAAAATTAAAACCATTAAATTCCAAACAAAATATGCAAATTCTATTAAATTGTTCCAATAAAATTTTAATTAGCGCATAGCTGACCATTCAAGACGAAGCTTCCAAGTGTAGAACTCCAATTTAATAATGCATGCGCCAGACACTAATTTGTACATCACTGTGCAACCAAAAACAAATGTAAACATATCGCTAAACCGTCTTCCTCCTGGCGTCAAAAAGTTGGTGATGCAAAGCGAGGAGAAACGTATTTTTCCCTTCATATTTTTTGCTTACGTCTTTTTAATATGTTCAATAACATCAATGTCCTTTATCTAATGGAATGCTAGAAACATTCATAATAAAAGACATAAATGCAAAACATTCTAATCAAAATTGATTTTATTGTTTTGCAAGAAACTTTTCTCAAAACAACTGATAATTTTCAAATACCCAGCAAGGTTCTATACCATTAACACAGAATTTCTGAAATTTGCAGAGGAGGATTCATAACTGCAGTGAATTCTAAATCTTCGAGTCCATTTAATAACAAATGTCAAACTCAAAGTTCATGCTGTTTATGCCAAAACACAGAAATTATTTCTAACCATTGTTAACATATATTCAACTTCAAGACATTCTAACATTTTGGTTCAATGTATAATATAAAGCAGAAAATACACGGGTCTGTCTATCACAAGAACTCCTCCTGAATAGTGAAGAGCAGCAAAATAAAATTTGTACATGCTACTCTGGGGTCCAATTCCAGGTCAAATGTGCTGTTTCGGACTTTCAAAATTAGTTATTTATTAAGATACTAAATTAAATGACAAAAATTAAGCATTTTTGCCCAGCTTTCACCAATAACTTCTTAAATAATTATCACATGAAAATTATTTATACACCATCTTAAAGAGCAAACAGTTAGCTTTTTAATGAAGTTAGTTCAAGTTCTATACAATGTTTTGTCTAATTTTTATGAATTTTTGTAATAATTCTCATCAGTATCTTAAGGTTATTCAAGGTTACGACAGTTTCAACCAAAGGGCAAGAGAGCCCTGGGGAGAATAGGAAGCAACACCATGTAGCGTCTTTCCTGTCAGGCGCAGAAATATCAAAGAGAATGGTACTTTGGGTCATGGAAAAAGAAACCATCATAAGAATGAACTTCCGTTGTTGCTCTAGCAATGATACAGAGGGAAAAATGGAATTCCAAGGGTTAAATAGACTCATGCCAAGCAGTTCAACGTACAAGAGACAAAAAGTAGAAAAAGGTTTAGTTGCTAGCCAAGAGATCTAACACCACAGGAGATGACCGCCGAAAACCAATGAAAGACGTGGTAGTCAAAAACTGTTTTATTAAGTTTAAAGTGTTATAAGTACTTAGACTTGAAAATGAGCAATACCAGGTATATCAGCTAATAGGTTAATAAACCAAATACCCAGCTCTAAGTGCAACAATCATTAGTTCAAGGACAGAGGATTTCTTCAACTAGATTATAAAAAATAATTTAAATTTGATCAACACATCTTACATCTTCTTCCTCATCTTTATTATATCCAAGAATAGCAGGCCCAGACATTAATCTGTGTATTACAATTGGATCCACACTATACTAATCATCTTCCAATTCAAATTTACTTTAACATGAAGAAAACAACTTCAAATATCAAGAAAAAGAGGAGGAAAAAAACTGGAATGAAATGTACAATTACTAAAGAATTTTTACAGCAATATCAAATATCTGAATGAGATTTTCAGAGAGATAATCTTTTGTACAAATCAACTTGATGCTTACATTTCAAATTAAAAAGTTTCTTTCACAACCTACAGCACCTTGTAGAACTCCCAGGTAAGTTTCCCCTTAGTCACATAAGGTAATATCTTTGCTCTACTAGAACTCATCCTTCTTCAACTTATTGGATAAGATACAAAAAATTACCTGTGCAATTAAAATCACCAAATGCCAAAGACAATTTTGGAATAAAACCTATAAAGACACTGGATTTTCAAGAAAAATTCACAAAATTATTTAAGCCATTTATAATAGACATCACTGACCAGCAGATAATACTAACATTACCAAAATCTCGTATTCTTTTGTTACAAGATCCAAATATTCAAGCTAATCTTTTTGCAAATCAAAATGAGCAAAAACATATCAAATAATTTATTCTCTTTCACCTTTCCAGTAATGAAGATGACTACAATAAACCCTTTACTTTTGATGAACTTTAGCATGTGATACAGAAAACCCACAATTCTTTCCCAGGACAGGATGCAAACTTATAGAAAATCTACCTATCAATTACAAAACAAATTTTATTATCAATTTATAATGAAATTTGGTCAACATGAGAAGTAACATCTGAATGATATATAGCAAAAATTGTGCCTATTCTTAAACCAGAAAAAAACAGTAAATATATTCAATCTTACATATCCACCTATTTGCTTCAGTTGTTGACAAAATTTATGAAAGATTGGTTTTAAATAAATTTATCAACCTGAGAATCAATAAAAAGTTTCATCTACATTACACAAGCTTCCTTCCTCTCAGTAATCTCAATGATTTACTTTCCCTTGTCCACTGTCCATTATAAAATTATACAAAAAAAGATTTTTCTTTTTTTAATTCTTGTACAATTAGATAATGCTTCTGTTTATGACTGTTTGGAAAGAAGGTTTTATTAATAAAATTCTTCAATGTGGAATGAAAAGAACAGCCGTTAAGTGGTTCTAACATTTTCTTCAAGACAAGAATTTTTATGTGTTTTGGAGAAACTCGGCTTCCATCATGAAGCCTTCTCATCTTGGCATGCCCCAAGGCAATTTGCTCAGAGGTGTTTTCTTTTTAAATTTATTTACAACTTATATGATGGATATTTATTAAACATTACATCATAATCACTGGCGGCTCGTCCATTAGGGCTGAAGACCTGCAGCACCCCTGAAAATATTTTTTAAACTTGTATTTTTCGTTTTTAATCTTATTTGCTTACTTTTCTACTCTCAGAGTTCCATGACTTACGAAAATGCAAAAAAAAGTAATAAAGAATTGAAAAAAAGGCATTAAATGAATCCAAACGAAGAGAGACGCAAGTCTGAACTGCAAATTACTCTGCCCCTCCCCTCCAAAATCTGTTCACAGCGCAGAAAATCCGGAGAAGAAAAGCAACCCTTTCTAACTTTAACTCAGACGGGCTATGGGCTGCAATTATTTTCCTTCTTTTCCTCATTCCCACACAAAAAGGTAATCTCATTGGCTGTTTATGGGTTTTGCTTTGTGTTACGTCCACAGAAACACATCTGGTTGACAGATTATTTGCTTTCTCTTGACAGAAGGCTAGATTTCTTTTGAATAAGATATTCGTTTTTGGAAGAGTGCTATCGAGTGAAGTGGGCGAGGAGGGAAGTGTGTTATATGGAGCTCCATTTTTTTTTTTTTTTCAGAAAAATCGTCACATCAGCATTCACTTAACTTTCTGTTAGTAAAACTAGTAGTAAATGTCATATGCTGGTTACTTAATTTGTTTGAAAAGCAAGAAATTTCATATATGGCTTTGGAATTAAAAAATTTGGCCTAATGAAATATAAAATAGCTTTTTAAAAATGTATTATCTTGATAAATATTATCTTGCAGCCCTCCTCATTTCTGAGCTCACGAGCCACCACTGATCATAATACAAAATGTAATCTAGGTTGATGATATCCTACTGCACAACAGTGATTCAAATCTATCATCTCTCTTAAATAATATTCAGACATGACACAGGCTTGGAGCAAAAAAAGCTGAACTTCATAAAAAATTTATCCTGCCAAACATAAACACCGGAAATTAAAATAAGTATGATTAATTGAACAATAAAATGAATTAATTTATACAAAAAATGCTTGAGATATTAAAAATATTGTAGAATTATTATAAGCATAAAGAAAATTAATAGATTAAAAATGAATAAAATAGAAAGTCTTGTTAAAAACTATGGAAAAAATTATCTCACTAAAAAAAATATGGCTATGTAAAAGCTTTTTTTCTTTATTTATACATTATTTTTAATCCTTTTTTTATTTTTTGAGCTAACAGCTCAAGCTTTCTTTTATGCTCCAGTCTGCTATTTTCCACGATTTTTTTAATGCTGTCTTTCTTTGATGGGGCTTTTTCTTTATTTTTTTCTCAAATGTTATTTTCTAACTATCAAGTTCCACTTGGTAGCATTTGCCTGATGACCTTAAATTTTTTTCACATGTTACTATCAATAGCATCATGCCAAATCTAAAACAATCAATTCTAAATTTCCCGAAAATACTCAACAGCAGACTGCTCTTTGCTCATCTTTTTGTATTTAACATTGTGAAATGAAGAATATGTTTCAATATGTATCCTTATCTTTTATCTATCAAATCTGACATTATGATGAATGTGCACAAGGCACGTAGTTTTTGTGTGTGTGCTACTCACGTCTTTTGCATGCGTATCCCCATCCCCGACACATCAGCCAAAACTTTAATGCATACATGCATCGATCCCAAGAATGGTAAAACCTGATGCCGAAAACGTTGAAATCAGTGTTTCTGCGGAAATGTGTCATGTCCGAGTCATTATAAAGAATGCACAACACTTTTCCACTGATATCAACATTTTTTAAACTTTCTCCAACAGACACATCAGTTTCCTTTTCCTTTCCTTTTAAGTTAATTTTTTTTTTTTAGCCAGTCACACCAGAATTTGTTCTTTTCATTTTTATCAATGTCCCACAATTTCGGACTATCGGAAACATAGTGGCCATCTTGTTGGTAGACACACGTTAGGGAATGAAAACTAACAAAAATAAAATCGAAATAACTAACAGAAACAAATGTTAAAAAGAACGTGAAAATAAAATGGCTTCTTTCACAGAGAACTAACGATCTTTTTCTCACGAAATTCAGATCGGAAGAAATTCATGGATGATTTAAATCCAATCAGAATTCATTTTGAATTCTGATTGAATAAAACGAAAGATGATTGGACAAAACGAGAAAGAAAAGAATACAAATTTCAGGGCATTCCTCCCAATGCTGAACTTTGACCCAAAGCTCGTCAAAACGCCCGTATATCACTCGGACAATGAACCGCTTTCGGCAGATTATGCAATATCCTACAAATTTGAAACTATTTCGCCTTAGAGCCATAAGCAAAATTTACACATGGCACAGCTTTTGTTTGCGTGAGCAAACCCCCCCCCCCCCCAACACATTAACAAAAATTTTAATGCAGATTTGCATCGATCCCCAGAATGATTAAATTCGATGCCGAAAAAGCAGAAATCCGCATTTCCGTGGAAATGTGTTATGTCTGAATATTCAATTTTCTCTTTTAAAAAATTCACCCAATGGTGCGCATTACATCGAAACTCAAGGAACATAAAAAATACAATGCCAAAAGATTTTTATACTCTAAACCAACTAACATGGAAAAGTTGAAATTATGATTCGGACATCCTTGGAAACCAAAAATTAATATTTTGGGCCCGACTTTTTCCTTCAATCGGATTTCAAGCAACATTTTTCAATCCTCAAAAGGGTCCATTATCAAATAAAGCCATCAAAGCTAATTAATGTGGCACAAGCAGTGTTCATTTTTTAATATTGTTAAAGCAACAATCTGCAACATATTAGAATATAGATGTCATGTCTTCAACATGCCCATCAAAGGAGAAACTTTTACTTCTGAAGTCTTATATCGCATAACCTTTCATTTCATAAATGGATTACCCAAGTAAATCCCAGTTCCAATATGTATGAAAGAAGCAGGGCAAACACCCTTGTATGTTCGAATGCAAATGTTAGCTGAATGTTTTCTTTTATAAAATTTATCTTTGGGTAAATCATCCTATTGATTTCACTATCTTCATCCATTAACAACTCAACCAAGATTAAGTAGACCAGTTGCACTTTCATTTGCAGAACAAGTAAATAAACTTGATTTTTAATCCCACCTCTTCAAAAGCAAGATAACATTCTTTTTCATCTGGACACTTTATTTTTCCAAATAAAAAATGATCCAACCCTACTCATCCAAAGTCATTTAAATGAACATAATTTAATTTGGAAAAATAAAAATATTCCAATGGATGCTTCAAAAACTACACAAAAATGCTCCATCGCTGTTGCAAATATCAAAGGTTGGATCTATTGTTGAGAAATGGATTCGGAAACCCACGCTTTTGTGCATGCGCCGGGAAGAGTTATTTTCATCAAAATAAGGGGAAAGTGCAGAATGAAAGGGCGATGTTTACATTTTACTGAGCGTGATCTAACAAAGAACTCCAGAAATGCACTCATATGACTCATTGCCCGACACCCCTTTCAGGTGTAAAATCGTCCATAAGTGTCGGAATCCGTTGCTGAACAGTATGTCTAATTACAATAGCATTTTTAATCGCGAGGCTCTAGCAATCCTATTTGCTATACATTACATCAATGAAAATCAACAATACATTTTATTAACTGATAGCCTTTCAGTACTCAAAGTACTACAGTACTTTTATAATCATTAAAAACATGTCATCAATCTCGCAAGACAAGAAATATCCACAGTTGGCTGAAACATTGAAACTATTGTATTTGTTGATTCTTTGGTTCAAAACTCACTGAATTTCTACATCCTAAATGTATTTTCCCATGAAGATTCAATTCAATTTTCCAAACAAAAAAGAGCCAAAAATGAAAAATTCAAAATAAACCACTTAATTCTCACATTTAAAGCGAATCAAACCAAAGCAATAGTTGCTCCCATCAAGTCATAAATTTCATGACCTCATTTCTCGATTTCAAACTAAATCGCATCTAAATTGAGTAAAATTATTCAGATTCCACCTCTCACCAACACCTATTTGTGGTAAAGTAGAAAATCATGAACTTCTGCTTTTTCTACGTTTACGTTTTGAACATGAAAAAAATATTTTTTGTTATGGAAATGAGCATTTTACCTTTGCCTCATTCATGGTGTTTTTTTTAAAACCTTTCTGAAGATTCGAAAAAGAAAACTTGTGTCACAGAGAAACTTTTACATTTCAATCATGATAACTGATTTCAAACCGTCATTTTATTTTCTAATTCCCAATTTCAAGTAAGAATCAAGAATTAATTTGAGATAAAAAAGCCAAAGAGCAAACATATCTCAAACAACTTCATCATCATTAAATATCAGAATTCATGGTTTCACAGATAGGCCATCTTGTAAGCAACTACCGTTAAATGGCCAATTATGCAAAGAAATGCCATTTCTTTATCAGTTGATACAGTAAAACTATTAAAATTTATCCAAAGAAAAACAATTAAGCAGAACTTCAATGAAATTTAAAATTGAAGCTGCTAATAAAATTTTAAAATTAAAATAGCCAAAGAACATATAAAACAGAAACATCTCATCTTAAAGTAATTAAATATCCCTAGCTTCCAAACTAGAGTAAATTTTCTTTATTATACTCTATGAATGATGAGGTTTAGCTACTTGATTAGTATTTTAAGATGGTATGGTGTCAGCTAAGAAAATCTTTTATAATAAATTCTAATTTTCAGTAATTTAGTCTATAGGATATTTTATTAACATAATATTATGATAATATTTTAATAACAAAAATATGTAAATTGTAAATATAAAAAAAGTTTTCAGTCATTTACCACAAAATATTAAAATTCCCCACTTACATTAAAAGTACACAAAGCA
Organism: Araneus ventricosus; assembly: GCA_013235015.1. Taxonomy (NCBI): domain Eukaryota; kingdom Metazoa; phylum Arthropoda; class Arachnida; order Araneae; family Araneidae; genus Araneus; species Araneus ventricosus. Next base: position 77,285 of record BGPR01002580.1, on the reverse strand, counting down.
CGAATCGGAAAATTTCATTATTTTATATTATTTGGTTTGGACAGGATTGAAACGCCTGTTAATTAGAATCCACTCACTATAAAAACAAATAATTACTAATGCTATGGTCAAACAATTATACCAACTAAATAAATAGGTATACAGGCATTTTCAACAAATACATCTTAAATAAAAATGTAGTCTACAAAGATACAGTATTTTAATATATCGTTCACACATTTTTTTTATTCTGAACAAATAACCAATTTCATTTTCAAGAAAAAACATTACAATAGAGTTTACAGTACTCTAAATAATATTGATACTACACATTTTTAGACTGTTAAAATTATAGACCATAAAATATAAATAAAAATTAAGTGTATCCATTAACTGAAGTATTCATAGAAAAAAGTTTAAATCTTAAAGCTCATGTTGAAATTAAAAGTCTATTTACAAATAAGTATTAGACACTACAACAATAAATTAAGAAATAATTCTCAATGAAACAGATAAGGAAGTTTCTGTTTTAAGAATCGCTGTTTTTCCAACTTAATACTTGACAAGAAAGATTATCTTGTATCCAAAAAAAATAATAATCACAAATTAAACATTAAAAAATCATATATACAAAGAGAAAATTTCCTTTACCTAATGTCACAGTTTGTTTACAAACAACTCAAATTTTACTTAACTTCACAAATAAACAAATCATAAACTTAACCCAAGAAATGATTGAAACGCATTATTCAATCGTTTCGTACCTTTTGACGTAACTTTAACTTAAAACCAATGAAAGCAGAATCTGGTAATAAGTGTTTTCGAAAACATAACATAACAATGCCAAAAAAGAATTAAAGCTAAGCCTACGTACATAAGCAACAGAATTCCTTTAATGGTTGTAAAAAAGAGGTTGACTCACAGTTTTATAACAAAACTCAGTCTCTAATATGATAGATACACATAATCCAAGTTTCTCTGAATAATTTTTCCCGAGATGAAGAGCAATAATATACTGACAAACATATTTTCCATTAACTTTACACTTCCGAAGATCAATCACAACAAATAATATGGCTCCCGTGCACCATTATATTTGTTTTGTTATTTACTTTTATTTGTGCAGAATTTTTTCATCTCAAAAAATTAAAAGTTATATTTTAAAATAAAAATTATACAGTTAAAAAGTAGAACAAATGTTTTTTTCCTAAAATGTAAAATCATATGTAATTGCAAAGCAACCCTAAATAGATGGATGAGATGCTTTATACTAGTTTAATGAAGAACGCACCAGAGCTGTAAATTTTTTAAAAAATAAATTTCTTACTAAAAAAGAAACAGAATTTTGAGAGAAACTCCAAAAATTTAAACATGAAAAGGCACGTGTGGACATCAGTTTAAATTCCATTGGTTCTCCTCACTAATATGACACAAGTTCCACATTGGCATAAAAGTTAGCTTCTAACTTCTAAATTCATCAGCGCGTGATGACGGTAAACAGCAACGATTGATTCCTGGTGATGAGGTTCGGATTGAGAAGAGTTTCAGTCTACATTGTATTTTGTATTGTGTGTTTTCCCAACATACTGGTGTACACAACAAACTCTTAAAAAGCGAAAATAATTTAAATAAAACAAACAAATATTATAAGATAGCAATTTTCGTTTGCAGAAAAGTTGCAGCAGTCTTGCTCTGCAAATCTACAAGCTTGCAGCAAGTTTGACACGACAAGAGTGCAAGTGTGAAACAAGTTTTCAGCAAGTTAACGCAAGCTTCGAAGTCACCATACGACAAACTTGCAGTGAACTTGTCGTGCAAGTTGCCTGCAAATTTGCAATCTTGTCGCGTCAAGTTTATTGCAAACTAGTAGCAAATTTAGCTTGTCGTGTCACATTTACTGCAAACAAGTGGAACAT
>BGPR01002580.1:62010-75290 GCA_013235015.1 Araneus ventricosus | reverse complement strand
ATTTAGCTTGTCGTGTCACATTTACTGCAAACAAGTGGAACATTTAGCTTGTCGTGTCACATTTACTGCAAACAAGTGGAACATTTAGCTTGTCGTGTCAAATTTACTGCAAATTCATTGCAAACTGGTGGAAAATTTAGCTTGTCGTGTCAAATTTACAGCAAACTAGTAGCAAATGTGGCTTATCGTATTTATTAATAAACTTTTATTGCTTGCCAATAAAAGATAAATAAAATTAAAATATTTGGTTACTTTTATCCCTCTCTCAAATGAATTCGAATGCTCAACATTTCTTTGCCATATAGGCTGAGTATACAGAGGCCTATAGTTTAAAGTGGATTCTAAATAATTAGAAATACACAACCACACCCAGGAACCTACACCAGTTGAATAGAAGACCAAACGGCTAACCATTTGGCTATCAAATGGGCCCCAATAAATTGCAATAATATATCCAATTATTTTGTTTACAAATTTTTGTTTGGCTCACCAATTCTCAAATAATTGCATTCACTTCAAACATCAAAATTTTATTGGAAGGTAATTAGAAAGATTATCTAAAAATAAGTTGTCCAACAAGTATATAATCATTTCAAAGCAAAATCTACATACATAATTTCATAATTAATTTGCTTTAATATATATGTAAATATATATGTATATATATATATATGTGATATTTTAATTTTTTAACTTTCCTAAATAATCTTAACGACACCTCATTTTAAATACTTCTACTTTCATCATATTTAACGCACCACAACTTTCTTTTCTAATCACGAGTTCTAAAGGGGAAAATCCCTCTTCTGGGTACTTAAGCGTTCTGCGCATTCATTTCTGCCTTTTTTTTTCACGCCGACATGTAAGCTTTCAACAACAACGCGCCGCTCGGGCGTAAATTTCTGAATTCTGGTCATGGAGCTGCAAACAAATTAAATATTTTAATTATGAAAACAATAATTCCTGATGCCTAAATAAAAGAAGATTTGGACAAATGTCGTCTCTTCCCTGATGAAAATGGACTGCCTTTCACTTCTTTTAAAGCCAGATCTCTCATATATATATATCAAGCTCTCAATTTTTAATTTGCTCATAATAACTTTTACATAATTAGGAAATAAATTTAGTTTAGACATAATTAAACTGTCACATAAATATCTGCTTGACAAGCAATTTTAATTTCTTGTATAATCTATACTTATTGCTCGGTATTTAAAAATAATCCTGGAACTTATTCCTTTCTCAAATAAATTGCAATATATATATATATACAATCTTTTCTTGGACACATCACACAATTCTCCAATTGCAAACACCCACATTAAAACTTTTAAGAAGGCAATCGAAAAGAAACAAAGGTAATAAATTTGAAAGACAAAGAGCGTCTTCAAATAATTGAACTGAAAATAAGATTTATAATTGAACTTACTGCGACATAATATTAATATATATTATATAAATTTTAAGCTTTTATTAATAAATAGATTTAGTAAAACTTTTTTTGTGCATAATATACTTGATTCATGTGTAACTAGTTCTAATTTTGTTTTAAATCTGAACATTCTCATTACATATAAAACACACAATCAAAGTACAAATTTATACATAATTTTATTAAAGGAAAATATGATTAATTTTAATTTGGTATATATGTTTTGTAGACAAAATGTAATATATTTCTGAAACACTGGAAGCATAGTTAATCTAGAAAGAAAAACTAATTCTAAAATTATAATTCCCTTATGAATGAAAACAAAACAATTTCATCTTTATACATGATTTTATTCAAGGTAAGTTGCACGAAGTAAATCATAAAACAATACAAAGCTACAAAATAATTATAAGTTTATTCTTACACAATTACTAAGAATTGTTTACAATTGCTAAGAATTGTTTACAGTTGCTAAGAATAGTATTTATTCTTACGTAATTACAAAAAATTGTTTACAAATAATAGTATTATATAATATTTTTCTGGTGGATGCTTTGTCCCCTGAAACAGAAAAAAAGAATTGTTAACAATTGAAAAAATACTTTATAAGATTTACTTCACATATTCCTGCTTCTCTCCCCCCTCTCCACCTGAGGTTTTGTTACATCTCGAATCACCTACACCTATGCATCCTGAAATAGAAGGGGAAAAAATGAAAAAATTTAAAAAAAATCTTAAGTTAAATTTTCACAGCTTTCAAGAATTATGATTACAGTTAGTTTTTTAAGTTGACCACAAATGATAATTCCCAAATTAACAAAACTACTTTCATGTTAAGGGTATAGTTGTCAGGAGGTAATAAAGCATTAAATAAAAAATACTAAAAACTTTCTCTGGTGGAAACAAGTAAACGGATTTCGCCCGGCAATAGGGCATATATATTTCAGGTAAGCCAGACTTATAGGGTAATGTCTCTTTATTGTCAAGTTTGGCTTTTGGCAAATTGCATAATACCAAACAATAAAGATAACCCCTGGCTTAACGAGCACGTTTAAAAAACAATAATAAAATAATAACAATTGGATTTTTTTGACTTAATCATATTTTTAAAAAAACATATTAATCATTTCAAAAACAGTAATCTTCATATTGAAAAGAATAAATAAATAACTTTCGAATTATTCGAACTTTAGCTTGGTTGAGCCAATCAGCAACAGCTTCTTTCACCTTTACTTTAGTAGCTAAATCTTTAAATACCCTTTGACAAGCAACTACAAAAACATATAGGAATAAATTATGGGAGATTATCATCCTATAAATTACTTATTCTTCAGACAAAAATAAATTATGTTATCTGTGAATGACCATAAAATAAGGATTTAAATGTTAAATCATTCTCTACACAGCTTCTCAAAACAGTTGTCATTATATACAGTATTTGGAAGATGAAAAAATTTATAAATTAAACAATGCGACTAAAATTATGTTGCAAGAGAAGCGTCCAAAAAGAATACGTCAAAATTACTTTCGAGGTACACAAAAGCAGTATTATGCAAGGTGTCATTTATCCTGAATTACAGTAGTTAAAACTTTTAATTTCTAGACCAAAGGCATTTTAAATTATAGTTTACATTTTTTATTTATATAATTTTTACAAGAAAAGGTATACTTACAAAAAATTGACTTTGAGACTTTTGTAGCAAGGCAGCAGGTTCTGTAGCAGGTTTTTCAAGCTCTCTAAATTTGAAGTTTCCTCAGTTTGCCGTAAATGTTGGTAAGCTGCTCTAAAACTGCCTGGAAAGTAAAAAAAAGGCATATATTAGCCACTTTATAAGTTGTTATCTCAACTATTTCCCAAATTGAATGAGATTTGAATTGGCAGGTGGTTAAGAAAATTAACAATCAACCACTGTTGAATAATTTTTAAAAATATATTTAAATCAAAAGGGCGCATTAGATCATGCTCCTCTCTCTTCAGACATATAAAAATCGAACTGAAACTAAACCAATACATAACAAGAAAATTATTAAAATAAGGTTCTTAAAACTGTTGTTTTACAAAAATTTAAAAAAATCTATTTTACCAAAATAAATATAAAAGAAGGAAAATATGTACATTATATATTAAAATCCATTTTATAAAATTCACAGCGACATTTTTAAAAACATTCTTTAGAAGGGTACTAACCAAAAGAAACCAGTAAAGGATGAAAGAAACAGTGAGTGTAAAACGGCATAAAGTGAGGACCGAAACCACCAAACTCACTGAGCAATACATCCGATCCATCCGAATACATCACAGGAAAATTCTGAATTATCGGTTTTGGTTTGCAATGATGTTTAGACTTACCCATAAGTGTTATTACAATCACGTTTTAACTGGCTCAGTTAAACGCGTGGGCCTATCTATTACCTTAACGGCTATATACTTTGAGACAATTTTAGTCATAAACTTATAAAATTGACAAGAAATTATTAAAATACCGTTCTCACAAATAATTAATAAAAACAATTACAACAAACAAATATTGTAGACTTTAGTTGGCATCCAGCCTTGAACAAAATAAAAGAAAAAAAAGTCATATTTAAAGAAAATCATTGATATTGTACAAAGCTATAAAGTTGTTTCCAGAGATGCTAATCTTGGCGAACTGATGGAATAAATTTGGCGAATTTAGGAGGCAAAGTTGGCGACTTTGGCGACAAGAGGAATTCTTCTAGAAGGACCTCGAACACTTTCAACCTATTTTCTGATTCCATGCTTCAGAGACTCTGGAGATTACGTCCTTGTCTGCAATGTCACTTCCTGTTGAAAAGTATAAGAAACAAGCTCTCAAGCCAAGAAGCAGTTAGTTGGATTGCTATCCTAGAAAGCAAGCTGGTGAGGCTAATAAGAAACCTTGGCAGTGTTGAGATTTAGCGGTAGTTCTGTTGTGAATCTTACAAGTCTGTTTAATACTTGTGCTACGTTTCTTTGCTTGAATATTTGTAAATCAAAGAGCTATTTATTTTTGTAATTCGTTATTGGACTGCATTACGCACACCCAAACGAGTCAGTTTGTCAAGAATTGGTGCCTGTGGAAGTGGGGTCTTTTTTATTTTTCTGTGAATGCCAGAGACCGGACCTTTGGATCAGATCGATGGGACACAAACCACTCTGAAAAGCTGTCGCTTATTTGGCAGAGACGAAGGCCGAGCAGGAAGAAAATGAGGCTGGCCCGCCGGATTGGAGCAGAAAACAGCTGGACAGAAGAGATGAGGGTTTGAAGCCGGATTGGAACAGAAAAACGGAAGCCGGACAGGAAGAGATGAGGGCCGCTTGACTGGGAGCAGAAAATGCAGAAGCCGGGCAGGAAGAAATGCGATACGGACAAGAGAGAATGGAGAAAGACAAGAAGAAGAAATGCAAAGGATTGATTGACGAAGCAAAGAGCTGAGGTCCACAGAGAAGATAGATGAAGTAGAGGAAATACCCAGAAGATCGAGACGTGAAGAGCGAAGTAAAGGGGAGTCGAGGAGATATGTGAGCACAAAAGTTCAAGGGAAGGATTGAGGAATGAGCACAAAGTTCAAGGGAAGATCATGACATTGGAGAGAGGCTCAAAAGTGAACTTGAGGAAAGGACACAAACTATTTTCCAGCTAGTCCAGAATCTAGCACTGATCGACAGTCAAACCCCTGACATTCGACGGACAGACATCAAGGGACAGTCTTTAAGACTCAGTTTGACGCTGTAAGCTCTACACAAATGGATGGGACGTGGATTTTGTGAAAGCCAAGCCAATCCTGGTGGCACGGCTCCGAGTGATCAGCGGCGGAGGTTCTTCTTCGATGAATTCCCCAGCTGATAAGCTGGACAGAATTAACGACGGTCGAGAAAGCTTTGGAATCTAGTGAGATTTCTTGGTGGATAGCCACCTGACACAATTTTATAGTAGAACTGAATCGAAAACAAGAAGGACAGAGACCAGAGAAAAGTTTTCATGAATTGCTGATGTGGAAAAGATCAATGAGCTCTGGCCTACGCCGAGTGCCTTGATGTCTGAAAGTTATAGCTCAGTACTTCATGTTTGACGCTATCAGAGACGAAGAGACACGGCAACATCTCCAACCAGATTGATGGACGCAAAAGATCTGAAATCATCCTGGCTTATATAGTATGAAATATGAGGCCGCGAGAACAGTTTTAAGACATCCAGACACGTCAGATCAATGTATCGAAGATCATATGAGTACAGAAAGAAATGATAAATTTGAATTCTTCTTCTTCAACAGGTTGGAAAATTATTACCAGTAGTGTTTCGGAAGGAAGAACACTCGGCGAAACCTGAACGTCACTTGCTGGAAGTGCAACAAGGGGCAATGCAGAGGGAGTGCCAGGCGATTACCGAACCAGGAAAACGCTAACGCACGGCAGTCTTTGTGGGCGATACAAGGCTGCCTTCTCTGAATAGAGCTCTGAAGAAGCGACCGAGAGTCTCGCTTAGCGGGAAGAAATGGACTCACTTGAAGGATCTTATCTGTGGTATCCAGTGTTTTGATGTTGGTGGATACAGGTGCAAACGTCACTTTTTTACAGTCTGTAGACTAAGGTACAAAAATTCAAGAACAGCTTATTACATTGCCTTACATTTCTTTAAAGACCGCCACTGGTGAAAAAACGGAAATATGAGGAAAACTGGAGGACCACTGAATGTGGCTCGAGAAAATTTACTCACAGAATCTACGTGCTGACATCACCGATCCCCGTATTCTCGGTCTGGATTTCCTGCACCAACTTTACAGTAGATCTGGAGAACGAGATACGACAAGAGTGGAGAGTGAAATTCCTCTGTTTTCGGAAGCCAAGTGTACAAGTATCCAAAGTCGTGTCTGTATTGGCGAAAAGAGAACTATAATAACAGCAAGATCAGAATGTCTTATTCATGAGTTCCCAGTTCTGGACAGACAGCTAGATATGTCAACGAACTTTCCTAGCCAAGTCTCCCAGAGAAAGGTGTTCTTTTGTGGCGTACACACTGTTGACTCTGGAAACAAAGCCATTCCCTGTTAGAGTTCTGAATTTAAACAATAAACCCAAGATTCTGGACAAAGGAGATGTTATTGCGACCTGTGAACCAGTAGTTATCGTCGCTCGTCCTCAAGGATTTTCTGAGCACAACATTCCATGGAAATTAACCTGGAGAATCTTTCTCTCAGTCACTTCTAATGAAGAACAACGAACAGTAAGGAAGTTACTCAATGAATTTCAGGACTATTTCTTTGATCTGTGATGCTGATGTCGGCCGCTTGCAATATGACACAACATAGAATTAATACAGGCACTTTCATCCACCACAAAGTTAATACCCAAGACGTTGCCCTTGCAAGGAAAGAAGAAGTAACGATCTAGTTAAAGAAATGGTTGACACGCCTGGATAATGAGGAATCATCAGGCCCTTGGCTACGCCTAGTATTGTGCTTGTTAAAAAAAGAGATGGATCAACAATGATTCCTTGTGTTGATTTACAGGAAACTAAATGAAATTACGAAGAAAAGATGGAAGTTAATATCCCCTTTAAGCCACGAATAGACGACACCCTGATGCTTTGAATGGAAGTCATTTATTTATTACTGGATTTGAAAAGTGGATACTGGCAAGTTGAGAGGTCCGACCTGAAGATAGAGAAAAGACAGCCTTCACCACCGGACAAGACTTAAGTAATTTGCTGTAATGCCTTTCGGACTTTGTAACGCCCCAGCAACATTTGAAAGAGACTCTGATGGAGACAGTATTACGTGTATCTATTCGTCTAGCCTGCTTTAGTGTATCTAGATGACATTATAATAGTAGGCAAACATTTGAAGAATAACATCTGAATAACCTTTCTGTAAAAGGCCCCAGAGACTAAGCAAAAAAAGCCAACCAAAATTGTTCAAGAAATGCAGGTTTTTCCAAAAAGTGAGGTTAGCTTATCTCGACACGTTATTTCTTGCAGCAGAAGGAGTTAAACTGATCCAGGGAAAATTAAGGCAGTAGTTGATTGGCCCTGTCCAGACAAAATACACGACCAGTTCTGGCTGTGCACATATTAATATCAAATGTTCTTTGAAAATTCTGGCCAATAGCAAGACCTCACATAAATTAACTGAAGCTAAATCAAACTTTAATTGGACAGATGAACGTGAGAAATCTCAATAAGTTTTAAAAGCATACTTGACATCTTCCTATATTTGACTTACCCCTGAATTGACAAAGATTTATTCTGGATATTTGGATAGTAATGATGAATAGAGCCGTACTATCTCAGAATCACTGGAACGGAACGTCATCGCCATTTGAAAAGAGAGCTTGGGTAACAGAAAAGAAATTATTGTGTCACACGTAAAGAATTACTAGCCATTTGTCAAATCGTGATGAGCATTACTATCATTCAGTGACGGAAATTCCTTCTTTCTAAGTGGAACTGATCATGCTTTAAGATGGTTACTTTTGAATTTAAGGAACTCTGAAGGCCAGATAGCTCGCTGATCCAAAGACTTCAGGAGTATGGATTGAAATCCAGCAGCATCGAAAAGGGACTTCACGAAATGCAGATGTCTTCTCCGAAGACCTTGTAAAGAAGTTGCAAACAGTGCACCAATGCTGAGGAAAAAAGTTCGGAATGGAGAGATATTTCCAAAATGAAAGTTGTAACAACGACGACTGTAGATCCCTTGTCTCATGTGAGATCCAAAAAGGCGCAACCAGGAAGATCCTGCTATTAAACCAATTCCCTGAGAAGAAATCTAAATTCGGCGAACGACCACTTGGCAAGAAATCGCTCCGGAGAGTCCGGCAACTAAACGATACTGGGCTCTTTAAATTCTTACATCTTAAGGACGGTGTTCTTTGGTCGCAAGTGGAAAAGTGATGATGAAAACCTGTCGATGGCAACCACCTCCCAAAGAGTAGAATTCTGTAAGTTCGGGTGAGAGACTCATGACAGCAAGTGGGAGGCATTTGGAGTCATGAAAATTTAAACACGATTGAGAGCGATCTTACTGGGATCGACTTCGTGCTTATTGTTGAAAATTGTGCAGAGAATGCCACGCTTTCTGCGGAGCCCGAAAAGGACCTAAACAAGGACCAAAAAGCACGTTTGCAGCGCTATAATGTAGGCGCACCATTCGAAAGAATGTTGGATATCCTAGACCTTTTCCCAGTAACAACAAAAGGTAATCGATATGTCCAGTATTAATGGACTATTTTACCAAGTGGGTCTGAAGCAATTCTATCTCCAGAATTGTGGAAGCCCTTGACCTGTAGCTGAAGAACTGTACGGAGCTGGATTTCAGGTGTTACATGCGCCTAAGGATATTGTAGAGCTCCGGATCAAGGGTACGAATTTTAACCTGTCCTCTTTACTGCTTTCTTTATGAGCTTTTTGGGAATTCTGAAACTCCCGAACGACTGCGTTACATCCTGAGTCCGATGGCATGGTCGAGAGATTTAATCGAACTATTTTAAATCATCTGTCTCTTATTTGTTTGAGGATCCAGACAGATTGGGATACACATTTTGCCAATTTTCCTCTGCCTACAGGAGTGGAACATGGAAGTGATCGGATTTGATCTAGCGAAATGCTGTTTGGCCGGAACGCTAAGATTGCCCTAAGATATTCTCTTTGGACGACCGAGGAAACGCCTCTCGCCGAATGAATACATGAAAACTTGGAGGCATGGTTGGAAAGCGTGGCATGTCGGGCAGAGAGCGAATTCACCGGTTGAAGAACGAATGAAAAAATCCTTGTTATGGACTCCAGAGCAACCCACCACCATTTTAAGGAGGGAGATCTTTAGTCTGATGTAACCCGAAGCGACGGAGAGGCCTGAGTCCTGCCATACAGAACTGGGAAGGACCATAGCAGTTGTCAAGAAACTGAACGATGCTGTCTACAGAGTACAGAGGTCGCCCAACGCCAAGCCGAGTCATCTTATACACCGGCTAGCTCCATACAGGGCCACTTCTGATCATAATTTCTCATATACAAGATCGCCGGACGTCTTGGGCCTTGAAGAGGGAGCAATGTGCCAAAGCTACAAATCTGCTCAAGAGATGCTAATCTTGGCGACAACTTGGCGAGGCTTAAGGGATAACCTATGAATTCCTACATAAATTCCTGCATGACCATTTTGGCGATTGGTACGTTGGCGACTTCTTTGGCGACAAGTGAATTCCTTCTGAAGGACTCGAACATTCAACATATTTCACTGATTGTGTACTTTCTAGAGATTATGTCACTTCCGGTGTAATGGTAGAAGTCACTTCCTGTTGAAAAGTATAAAGCAAGCCTCGCCAAGAAGAGTTATTTAAATTTAATCCTGCAAGCAAGTCAGTGAGTTAACAAGAAACCCTTTGAGTATTGTGCTTGAGATTTCTTAGTTAGTAACTATGCTGTGAATTTTACTAGTGCTGTGTTAATACTTGCGCTAGCGTTTCTTTGCTTGGAAATATTTTGTAAAATAAAGAGCTTTATTTTCATAATCCCGCTGGCTTTTCTGGACTTGCATTCACGTACACTCGCCAAGACGAATTTACAACATGTATGATAGCTATATTTTCTTTCCCACAAGCTTCATTTTTTGCCTAATAATGTCCATCAAAACAATTGAACCAAGATTCTAGGTTTATAATTTTTTCATAGAATGAACTCTAATTTTTTTCTCTTTGTGAAACTAAATGTACTTTGATAGAAAGTTCCGAACGAAAAATTTAACTCTCTATCTCTACAATATGTGGTTTATACACAAGAACCTTTTGCATAAAAAAAAGTTTTGACCAGCTAGCATATACAGAGTGATGCTGCACTTTTATCACATTGATCTTGTTTTTTCATTAATTAACCAGTAATTTCAAATTAACTGTATCAACATGCATTCCGACATTTTAAACAATCCTTATTTTTACTATTTTCAACCGATTTGGTTCATTTTTTTCTCAAACAAGTGTCTTGTAAAAAATTACAAACATGATCATGCATACTTGTATGCTCACAACTGTTAATATTTTGCGGTTTTTCATCAGGCTCCTTAAAACTGACGTTCTTAGGGTTTCTGAGGTAGGTTTTCTTTCATTCTGATTTCATATCAAAATTAATTATTTTTAAGATTGAATGGGTGGTGGTTAAAAACTGTATACTAAATTTACTATAAGGTTTCACTTTACACATATTCATTATTATGTTCTTAATTATAAAATAAATCTCTAAGAATATCAATAAATAAAGTAACTAATTTAGTTTTCTTAGATTTTAAATGACAATAATTCCACTAAATATAAGAAGTTGCAGGCGATATATTTTATCAAAAAGAGATTTTGCTACTCCAATTAAAAGTTTGAAATGCAATTAAGTAGTCAATCAAAATGAAAGCCAGAAGTAATGATTAGTAAAGTTTATGGAATGCTTATTTCACCTTGTGACAAAAGATTACGGGGGTCACTACTCGAGTATATGGGCATGGTGGTTCTCCCTGCAGAATTAGGGGAATTGAGGTAAAAAATAATTTGGAAGAATATATTTTGGGAATTGCAAGAATGGGAGATTTTCACCTCTATCAAAGACCAACTTCTTTGATCTATTCAAAGATTATCCAGGCCAGTGAAATTGAATCTGTTTCAAAAAAATCGAAAGCCAGGGCAAAAAGGTGGTATAACTCTTTTATGAAATGGGTGATCCCAGAATCAGTTATAAGACAGTGCTTTTATCAGTGGCGACGACATAAAATGGCGCCCAGGGCAATACCAAACTGCAGGCCCCGTCCTCTTCTTCTTTTCTTTTTTTTTGAAATGCGGATTCCTCATTTTCTTTCGGCAATTTTATGCCGGGGTGTGCAAAGATTGCAGCGTAAATAGACTAAAAAATAACATATAATACATTTTGAGTTGATCTGAGTTGAAAATAGCATATAAAACGTGGGCTTTTGAGGGAGCCTTCTAACAATCTGATCTTTTTTCTTTCCTCATTGCTGTACAGTTTTATGAAACAAAATCGAAGTTAAAATAAGAAAATCACGTTTTTTAACTAGAAGATAAAAAAAAAATTCATAAATAAATTATAGACTTAAATATTTCGACTTACGAAGGTAATCGAAAGAATCGTTTTATTTGGACTCTATATTAATTTCTTTTACCACTGGAGGCAAATTTTGCGACATAAATGAATAATAAATAACCCATTTCTATGCTTGGAGTATACGAAAGTAGTTAAATATTTCCTTTCTAAAAAATCAGTGAAAGTGTAAAATAAACATACAAAAAAGATGCCTGCAGCAAAAGTTTCTATACAGAATTATAAAGTAATTACAAATTTGATTCATTCATTCTATGCTGTGTAAAACTGAAGTCAACAAAACTGCCAACAGAATTTCTGTGTTTATAATTAAATCATACAAAATTAAAGATGTTTAACTTGATAATAGTATAATACTCAATTTTTCGATTTAATGTATTTTGCAAAACAAACGGAGGAGAAGGGAACGGAATAGAAAAGTTATGTCTGTTTGTTGTGAGATTGTTTAAACGCCGAAGGTTTCATGGGCAAACATATTTATTCCAGATTTTATCGAGACAAAAGCTTGAATTAGATACTTAATTCAAACTAAAAACACTAAAATTGAAGAATCAGTCTGTAATGAATTAGAAGAATTTTACCAAAGAAGCCAAAGCCATATAATATTTTATCGGCGACATATCCAAAAAAGAATCGGGCATGATAATGATGATATCATTCCTTATAGAATTATTATCATGATCAGATAATGTCTCAAAACTACCTATATTCGCAATATACAAAAAAGAAAGTATTATGTAAAAGGTATTTAAATACTAGTTTGAAAATCATTTTATGAGGAAAAAACGCTGTAAAACCTAGCAGAACATTTGAGATGTACTTCATAATTTAATTCTTACATCTTCTTACATGCTTATTTAATTCTTTGGTATTTAAATGTAAATTTTCGTAGAAAATCTCATATTTTAAAGAAAATTAACTTTCCATTTTAGTGTCAATTTAAGATCTGTTTGCAAGGTCTGCAAGATTCAGCACTTTTAATAGCAATTGCAAAATCTTTTATGCGGTCATCTCTTCTCTGTGTGTTGTTCTTTTGCGTTTGGCAGGACAACTGCATCTACGTTCTTATAAACGCTATCATTTTCGTCATACAAATTATGCAAATATTCAGTGCTAATGAAAAACAATGTTAAAGATAAGAAGATGGATCGTCTTTAAAGCTGCATGGAGTTCCTCTCACTCTGCGCAAAAGGATCGTCATATTCCGTTCTTCACCTTTGCTGTTGTGAAAATAGGAATGACATTGCTAACTATTTATCACCACCTCCTGAAGAAACCATTCCATTCAGTAGTTTATCATTGTATACCGTGAGAAACCATAAAGAACCTTTCTCAGGCCAGAAGGAAAGCTATCGGACCTGTGAGAGATAATCATCCTAACCATTCCTCCCTTCTGGTCAAGTGGAAGCTCTAAAAGATTTTACCTCGAGATGAGGGTTTCTACGCAGCAAAATCTCTGAAATATAATGATCACTTTGTTATTTTGTGCGCGAGGAGTTTCCTTGAGGTTGTAAAATGATTATCCTCTAAGATTTCCATAACTTTGCTTGAATCATTTCAATTTCTAAGAATCTGTACGTACATGTAAGAGCAAAAACTTACTTTATATTAAATACAACCAATTGATTCCCCTTTTAATTTTTGCCCCTTTGCACTGGTGCCCAGGCACTAGCCCCACGTCACACACTCTTATTACGCCACTGCTTTTTATTAACTAAAGCACAGGCAAATACTACAGACGACAAAAGTTAGGGCCT
>BGPR01002580.1:34641-61985 GCA_013235015.1 Araneus ventricosus | reverse complement strand
CCTCTTATCTATATATTTTGTGACAAACTGACTCGTGGGTGTACGAATGCAGTCCAATACATTAAAAAAGGTAAATCTCTTTGACGGCAAATATTCAAGCAAAGAAACGTAGCACAAGTATTAAAACAGTACTTGTAAGAATTCACAACAGAGATTGCCATTAAATCTCAACACTTGGCGCACAAGGTTTCTTTATTAGCCTACCAGCTTGCTTTGCTGATAGAACCAACTAACTGTCTTGGCTTGAGAGCTTGTTTCTTATACTTTTTTCAACAGGAAGTGATCATTACGCAGGAAGTGACGTAATCCTCCAGAGTTCATGAAGCTTCAGAAATAGGTTGAAAGTCTTCGAGGTCCTTCTAGAAAATTCCTTCTGTCGCCAAAGTCGCCAGCTTGCCGCCAACTCGCCAAATTTATAGTCAAGATTAGCATCCTAGGAAAACAACTTTATAGCTTTGTAACAATATATATACAAAAGGAACATTTTAAAATCTCTTACTATACTGAGACTATTTATTCGCCATCACTGGAATGGTTTCCTATGATTTACACATTATCATATCACTTCATTTAAATAACATATGGTTTTTCAAATATTTTCAACTGTTTATCAAAAGTAAAATATTTCATTTTGTATTAGAAAGAAAAAGAATTAAATTGAATTGGAAAAATAAAATGCTAAAACAATTATGTTAAATAAAAAGTAGTAACGGTATTGAGTATTTTATTGTGGCGTGACATCAGTTACTTTCAATAACAGTATATATAAGCCATACGTCAGGTGTGTATCTAATATTACATCAGTTATTTAAAATGATAAACAATTGCTAAAAAATTCAATGTAAATAAAACTCAAAGCATAACAAGAAAATTATTAAAATAAGTTTTAAACTAGTTGTTTTACAAAATTTAAAAAAATTATTACAAAATAAATATAAAAGATATGTGAAAATATAGTAAAGCATTAATATATTAAAATCTTTTTATAAAATTACACTAGAAGCATGACTAATATTTTTAAAAAATTTTTAGAAGGTGTACTAACCAAAAGAAACTAGTAAAGAATGAAAGAAAACAGTTGAGTGTAATTAACGAATGCATGAAGTAAGTGAGGACCGAAACCCCAACTTCTACTGAGCAATACATCCGATCCATGGCCGAATTGCATACAGGAAAATTTGAATCATATCGTTTTGGTTTGCAATGATGTTTGCAGACTTACCCATAATGTAAACCCATTCATTGTTAAATACGTAACTGAACGGTTTTGCCACACAGATGAAATTGGTTTAAGGAGTCGAAGAGCTCCTAGGTGAAGAAACAAGTGTTTTAGATAATCCCAAACAGGTGTATAATACTGATGAAAATTCATTTCCTTTTCAATTCATTTCCTAAAGGCATCCTTTAAGTATTTGCATATAAATTTAACACCACCTATTTAAAAAAAACAAATTTTTATGCAAGTATATACAGCATGTATATTACCAACCGAATTAAATGTTTGTTTTCTAAATTCCTGCCTCTTTAACTCAAACTTGCAGCTAAAATCAACTTTTATATATTTTATCTTAAGTTTTTACAAATTCAACAAAAAAATGGTTTATAAAATATGAAAACTATCTAATAAAATACATACTGCATGAAAATACTTTATTTCGGCTTAATATTTATTAAAATGCCTGTTATATACAGAGGCGGCGGCAGAAATTTTCCGACGGGGAGGCAAGCAAAGTTTTTTTAATTTAGGTAACTTCAAAATAACAGATAATTAATTTTACATTTAATTAAAGATAATTAAGTATTAATTAGTGGGCTTTATCAGAATAATTAATTATTTGGAATAATTAGCTATTTGCATAATGTCGGTGCAGTAAGAATTGTCTGACTGAACGACAAGCAATAATAGAAAATGAAGAATTATGGACGTAAATCTCAGGAACTGAAATGTACAGCACTGCTAATGGAAAAAATTTGCAAATTATTATCTAAATTTCACAACAAAATAAAATAATAGCCGAGACAGGTGAAAATAATTATTAACAAATTTTAAACCTATAAACGCATATCTTCACATCTGTTACGGAGTGTTATAAGGGGACGTGATCATTTCTAACCAAAACTCAAAAGACGAGGCAATGGACTGTAACTGGTTTTTATTGCTAAACATAAATCTCTGTGACCAACGCAAACTCAATGGCTCAAGCGAGCCTCACACGACGTGCGCTGATTTTACCGTGCATGCAATTAAATGGGTTAATCATAACTCGTTTTATACTCTAAAATAATCAATGAATAAAAATGCAATTTTCACAACAGATGAAAAGACGCCTTGATACATTCAGGAACATATTAGTTAAATAAATTTAAAGATTCAAAATTTTAAGTCAATTTAAATTCAGTTCTCTATTGGCAAAACACTAAGTTTGTGAATAGGTCTTTTTAATAGTCCGTTGGCAGTTTTAACTAACACCACACGAACTTTATCATCAGCACTAGGATAAACTTGAGTCATTCGACCCAATTTCCAATGTAAAGGGGGATTGTTATCATCTTTAAGAAGCACTAAATCATTCAATTTAACATTTTGCTGTGATTTTTGCCATTTGTTGCGACGTTGAAGACTGGTGATATATTCACTGGACCACCGTTTCCAAAAACTCTGAAATAATTGCTGGGTAAGTTTCCAGCGTTTTAAACTCGAAATTTTCTCATCTAATAAATTTTCCTCGGGTATTGTAGTTAATGCAGTTCCTATGATAAAATGACCAGGTGTAAGAACAGCAAGTTCTGAAGGATCCTCAGAAATTGGGCACAGCGGAAGCGAATTGAAACAAGCTTCTATCTGAATTATCAAAGTTAAAAATTCTTCACAGGTTAGGATTTGCTTACCTATTGTCCTTTTCAGATGAAGCTTAGCCGATTTAATTGCTGCTTCCCACAGTCCTCCAACATGGGGTGCAGCTGGTGGATTGAATTTCCATCTGATACTTTCTTCCATGAAAAACTTGTTAACTGGCTCATCCTTCCTTAAAGAAGCCACAACTCTTCTCAGTTCCCTATCTGCAGCAATAAAATTCGTACCACAATCAGAGTAGATTTCTGTGGGTTTTCCCCTCCTGCCGATAAATGTCTTGAGTGCTGCTATGAAGGCTTCTGAAGTCAGGTCTCCTACTATTTCTATGTGAACAGCCTTGGTTGTAAAACAGACGAAAACACAGATGTAACACTTCATTCTCTGCGTCCCTCGACCCCTGCGTGGTTTGATGAGGAATGGGCCGGCGTAGTCTGTCCCCACTCTGGAAAACAACCGGGAAGATTGAACTATTGACCTCGGAAGATCAGCCATAAATTGGTTCGCCGTTTGACCTTTTTGGTGGAAGTACTTCACACATTTCCAAATAATGTGCCGGACAGCATATAGGCATACTGTACTCGAGAAGAGCACCATTGTAACTTTGGAGGACTCTGATTGGACGAGCGAATCTGACGTAACTATGCTTTGCTTGTTTGTTTACCTCTGACCACGCTCTGACTGATTCTTTCAACTAGCGATGAAAAAGAATATGGAGGCCTTTCCAGGAGGATGCCATTTTTTTCTCTTGACCTAATCAGATTGGCAATATTTTCAGCCCGGCTTTTGATGGCAATTTTCATCTCTTTTTTGATTACGGATTGAAAAGAACTTTGGAATGAATAGGGGATAATAACCTTTGTTGCTGAAAATCCCAAAAACCCCCAAATCAAATCCAGATCCAACTAGCGATAGCGAAATGTTCTTTGTGTAATACGCCATGGCTATTCAGAATTCCAATCTTCCCCCTACTTTTGTAAACGAAGTTGTTAAAATCGTTGAAGATGAAACCATCGTTCGAAGTATTCTCTTGACTTTCTACAAACTCATGCAAACGAAATACTTAGTATGATTTCACTGTCTCATTAATATAGCAACAGATAAAAAGTATTACCTACTGCAATATTTGCAAATGGTTAAAAATAAAAAGTGCGTTTTAAATATTGTTTACATGATTAAGATGAATAAAAATACAAAACAGTGAATAGCTATCAAGATCTCTAACAGAGTGCTGATCAAGATTTTCTAACAAGAGTTAAAAAAGTAAATTAAACCAATCTTTTATTATGACACTCGATTACGACTTATAAAAAAGGATGGTTGTTAAAAAAACACCTGTCTTATTTCAGTAAAAGGTTGAAAATCGTATTTCAATGATTCAAGCAAAATTTAGTATTTTTTAACCAACATTGAGTTTTGTAAAAATTTATTAAAATTACATTTTGAAGTAAAATTTAGAAAGAATTTTCAAAGCAGTTTAAGAAAGTGTATAAAAGAAAAAAAATATTAGAGGAAAAAACAAATCTAAAGACATTAAATCCAGAAGAAGAAAGATTCCCCTTTTGAAAACAAATTCAGGCAATTTCTTGGAGAAAAAATTATTATTTAGAGTTTTAAGAACTATAAACAAGATACGCAGTGTCTCACTGTTGATGCGATGTGCAGAAGAATGACGTCAGATTCGCTTGTCCAATCAGAGCCCTCCAAAATTGCAATGGTGCTCTGCCCGAGTAAAGAATGCCTATATGCTGCCGGACAATTGACCGCGCACTGTTAATCCAATACTCCTTCCTGATTATGGAGAGAAGTAGTGTAGGGCCAGCGTGGAGGTATTTTTCATGAAAATATCTCACTATCATTTCTGTCAGGCGATGATTTTTTGGTAAGAGAATCGGATATTTTTGATCCATGGAAATACTCGCGTTTTTCAACCGACCTCCTACACGGATGAGTCCGTTTTCATCAATAAAGGGACTTAGTGAAATTATTTTGCTCTTAGAATTCAGAGGCTTTCCCTTTCTTAAAAGATTTAGTTCGCTTGCAAGTTCTTGATTTTGAACAATCTTCACGAGCGCATTTCTAGCACATTTAATCTCTAACGTTGTAAGAAATCCTTTAGTTTTATTTGGCGGAGATTTGGCATTATGAAGGAATCTAAAGCACCACGCAACAATTCGTAATAGTTTTGCAAACGATGAATATTTATCGATAATGGAAAGTTCTAATGGAACAATTCCTACAGCACAAGTCGTTTTCTTAAGTTCTTCTATCAGAGCATCTTCGCAAAAGGGATGTTGATTTGAGTAATCGATATTATTTTCACAAAGCCATGATGGACCTGCCCACCATAAACTATGCGATTTAAGCTCTGAGGGCAGAATACCCCTAGACGCACAATCAGCAGTATTTTCTTTACCTCTGATGTGATTCCAAACTTCAGACGGCAAAATTGATTGAATCTCTGAGACTCGATTAGCTACGAAGGTTTTCCAACGAGATGACTCGGATTGTAGCCATGACAAAACTATCATTGAATCTGTCCAAGCGTAAGTTGAATCGATTTGTATTTTAAGGGAATTACGCACTGTTTGAATAAGATGAGATAACAATACAGCTGAACACAATTCTAATCGCGGTATTGATACGGTTTTTAACGGTGCTACTCTGGTTTTGGAAGTCAAAAGCTTAACAGAAATCGATGAATCATTAATTGATTTAAGATAGATGACTGCAGCATATGCCTTTTCTGATGCATCACAGAATGCATGCAGTTCGATTTTAGTGGCATTTGACAAAAGCACTCTTCTAGGAATACGTATTGATCGGTGTAATTGATCTCTAAAGACTGTCCATTTTTTATTAATTTCTTCAGGAACAGGATCATACCACGAAATTTGGAAAGTCCAAATGCTCTGAATAAGAATTTTTGCATCAATTATGAAGGGAGCTAACCAGCCTAATGGATCGAAAATTTTTGAAACGGAAGATAGAATCATGCGTTTTGTTGGAAGGTCACTAGCATTAGAAATTTCAAAGTTACAATAGAATTCATCCAGAGTAGGTTCCCATTCCAAACCTAGAATATTAATTGATTTTGCATCAATTATCTCACAAGAATTTTTTGAATCCTCAGTTTTTATGGCTCTTTCTAAGACCGACTTCTCGTTACTACACCATTTATACAATTTGAAACCTCCAGAGCAGTGGTCCCCAACCCCCGGGCCGCCCAAGGAACATTAAATTATTTCCATTTTTATAAGATTTTATTCAACTTTTTCGTCTTCCTTCAAATCTTGTGATCGATTTCTTACCCCCAGATGAAACAGTCTCGTTGCAAAGAAACAAGCCCAGGGTTCTCATTGATTTAGCGTTCTAGTGAGTTAAAATGTTAAATCACTTTATATTCATTTTTTGGTGTAACTGTATTTTATTTTGAATATGTTTAAATGTTTGTTTATTAAAAAATATTATCTTCCCAATTATTAGAAAAATGTTTTTTAATGTTTAAATACAATTAAATTAAAATCATTAAATCAAAACAATCTAAAATATAAACAATCAATGTCCTCCCCTCAGCGGGCCGCGGTAAAATTATCAAACGTTGACCAGTCCACGGCGATAAAAAGGTTGGGGAGCACTGCTCCAGAGCATAATAACTCTTGCAATTCGGGAATTAATTTTTCTGCTTCTTCTAAAGTATCAGCTTCAAATAAAACATCATCGACATAATTATGCAACAATACTTCCGAAGCTTTCGGAAAATTAGAACTTTCATCAATAGCTAATTGCTTTAGAACACGTGTGGCCAAAAAGAGGCAGAAGCAGTTCCATAAGTAACAGTACACAAACGATAAGTTTTAATAGGTGATGACGGGTTATCTCTCCAAATAATTTTTTGAAAATTACGATCCTCATTTTCAATGTTAACTTGACGATACATTTTTTGCAAATCACTCGTAACTGCAATTTTATGACTCCAAAATCTCAAAAAAAATTGCAAATAGATCATCCTGATTCTTAGGACCAATCATTAAAGTATCATTAAGAGATACTCCAGATGAGGATTTAGCACTAGCATTAAATACTACACGTAAACGAGTAGTGAGACTTGACTCTTTAATAACATGATGATGTGGAATATAAAAACGTTCATTTTTTACATCTACACTATTTTCATCTACTTCCTCCATGTGTCCAAGGGACACACAAATATTCTGACATAAAGTCCTTATACTGCTGATATACATTTGGAATTTTTAACAGCTTTTTCTCTAAATTAGGAAACGGACGAAAAGCTAATACCTTTGAGTCACCTAATTCCTGTCTCTCAGCTTTAAATGGTAATTTTACCGAATAACGTCCTTTATCATTACGTGCATAATTTTCTATAAAATGCTTTTCACACAAATTTTCTTCTTTCGTGAAAGAAGACGACGTTGGGATCTGCTCTAACTCCCAAAAGGATTGAATAAGCTCTTCAGTGTTTACACTTAAGTAACTCACTGAAGTTTCTTCCAGGTTTTCTACGGGAAATGCAGTAGAACCTGCAATAACCCATCCCAGTTTTGTACTCAAGGCAAAAGGAAGTCTTTCATCCCTTTTTATTGTTTCACCTTTCATCAAGGACAGAAACACGTTGACACCTAATAAAACATCTATCTCTGAAGCATTGTGGAAGTTAGGATCAGCTAACAGAAGATCGGAAAAGCTGTCCTTTAAATTTTGAGGAAGATTTATCGTTGGGATATTGTCGGTTATTTTCTCTATCAAGAATGCACTAGTTTTAACATGTAATTTTTGATTGAAGTGTGGAGTGAACGTGAAATCAATTTCTCTACTAGCAATAGTTTCTGCTGCACCAAGACATGAAACGGATATGGATTTATTTTTGACGTTTAGACCTAATTTTTTAACTAAGGAACGTTTGATGTAACTTTTTTGAGAGGCTCTGTCTAAAATACATCTAGCAGAAACAAGCTGATTTTTTGAATTTAGAATGTTGACCACGGCAGTACAAAGAAGCACGTTAGTATTTTGTTTCTCCTTCACTAAGTTATTCGCACAAACTGAAGTAGACGGAACCATATTACTCGTGGTTGGTTCAGAACTCGGAACAAATACTTCAGCCTGAGGAAAAAGTCCTTGATTTTGTACTTTTAAGTTGCGATCAATATGAAATAAGGTATTATGTCTTTTCTGACAATGTTTACACGATGAAGTACTTTTACATTTTTTAACCATATGAAGGTGTGAGAGACAAGCGAAACACAAATGTTTAGATTTGACAAATCCTACTCGTTGATCTACGTGCAAATTCAAGAATTTAGAGCATTTTTGCAAGGTATGATCTTCGTTACAATATACACACTTGAAATTGGACAATAAAGACGTAGATTTATAAGACTTTTGGTATTTATTGCTGCTAGGTTTACTATGTTGTAGTGTCCTAGCGTAATCTTTTAAGAATTCTATTAAGTTGCTAAGCTTTGGAATTTCATCTTTCTTCAGTTGACGTTCAAACCACATTCTTGAGGAATTATCTAATTTTTGTAGTATTATATACAATATTAAGGTATCACTGAAATTTTCTACATTTTGCTTTAAAATAACTAAACTACGAATTATTTCATTGATATTGTCCACTAAATTTAACAATGCTGCTGTCGATTCTGCCTGGATCGGCTGAAGGCTCATGAGTCGCTTTATAAGAGCAAATACTTGTTTATTAGAATACCTTTCCTCACGAAGGTTCCAAGCAATTTTATAATTACTATCCGAGACTGGAATGCTTTGAATAATTTTGAATGCTTCATACTTTAAGGATAATTTTAGATAGATTAAACGTTGTGAATCACTGAGAGATGAGTTGTTGTTAACTGCTGCATTGAACAAGTCCTTGAAAGTTATCCACTCATTAACATTCCCAGTAAACGTAGGTAAAGATAATTTAGGCAATTTAACACTATCCCTAACTTCTGTTTTTGAACTACTACAATTGGATGTTTTGAATTTACGGACAACAGTTAGGTATATCTCATCAATATTTTCTAATATGGACTCTTGTTCTTCAACATAAGAGTCTATTACTGTTTCATCACATGCAGTGTAAATAGCGTCAATATGTCTTCAAACTTTTTCTTTAACTCTTTGCATTTATCAACAATTAAGTCACCTTCTGATTTATGAATTTTTTCAAAATCTATTTTCTCTTTAAATTTTGTCAGCTGAGCCTTTAAGACTCTTTTTTTCGTTAAAAAGTCTTTTAATTCATCTCCAGCCATAGTTTAAGTTTCAAAAAGTCTCTTACCTCAGATGGTAAAGGCAGAATTCCCGACGTTATCAGTAAGCCATCTCCCGCACTGAGGGGCACTGAACTCTCCCCGTAGTACGTAAGGGGTTTTCTTGACGGCACTTAACTCGGACGCTATGCCAGCTGAGCGTAAACAAAACTTCGCTTTCACTGAACGCTCCGGCTCGACGGACCATAAAATGTTACGGAGTGTGAGAAGGGGACGTGGTCATTTCTAACCAAAACTCAAAAGACGAGGCAATGGACTGTAACTGGTTTTTATTGCTAAACATAAATCTCTGTGACCAACGCAAACTCAATGGCTCAAGCGAGCCTCACACGACGTGCGCTGATTTTACCGTGCATGCAATTAAATGGGTCAATCATAACTCGTTTTATACTCTAAAATAATCAATGAATAAAAATGCAATTACGTTTGAAGCTCGAAACAAACTTCATTAGAACGAAAATTGTTTGTTCTATCCAATGGTGCATTGATTGTTTTTCAGCGATCATTAGAAAAGATACTACAGCCGTAAACGTGCCAAAAATGACCCAAAACAACACAAACACTAAATAAAAAATTTTCTAGGAATACGCGCCAGGCGTTGCCCGTGGAATCAGAACTTCCACAAAATAAAGAAAAGCCCACATACAATTACATAAATGAAAGTTTTAAAAACGAAATCAAAATAGAAATATATATATTATTGAGTTTGTCAGCTTCTTTTTCCTCTCGACCGAGTACCTTTAATCCAAAACAATGTTAAAAAATTACAATGTGATATTTATTACACCGCAAGCAAAGTATGAAAGGCGAAGAAATAAGTTAAGACACGTTTAAAAATAATAATCGAAGTCATCGAGTGAATAAATTATCTCCTCGCAAAAATGCGAAAGTAATGACGTCACCTGCCACGAGGAAGGTCACGTAACCAGCCAATGAAGTTGCAACAATGCAGTCGGTGAATCTCCGGAGAATGTCTCGTTGGAAAAGGTCACTAGCAAAAAAACTGTTTGAACTGATCAGGGAGAAATTCATTTAAAAAAACGGGAAAAGGTATTTTAACGGTTCTTGTTTTAATTCTGACAGAAACGTACCAGTTATAAGCTGAAAAAAAAATGAAAATGATAGCGTTATTAGAAAGGCTGATGCTGGAAGTTCAAGAAAACCGAATGAAAAATTAACATACAAGTGACTATCTTTCAAAATTTTTTCAAAATTCAGCAAATTACGTTAGACGTAGAAAAAAACTTCATTAGAACGGAAATCGTTTGCGTTTTCCGATGGTGTATCTATTTTTTTCGTACAGTTATCTGAAACCATGCTATTGAGAAATTAGTGCGAAAAATCACTCAAAACAACACAAAACATTAAATAAAAAAAATTTCTAGATTAAATTTTAAAATTTCGGCTTCGAGGTGCATTGAGTCACCACCTTCCTGTGTGCCAAATTTCATGGCTGTAAGTGCGATAGATTCGTCTGGACATCGCGCTCACACACGCACACACACACAAATATTGCATTTTATAAGTATAGAAATATTAAAGGAGAATGTGTGTGTATTAGTTCTCTACAGGGCAGACCGCTGGATCTAGAGCTACGAAATTTGGCACGAACCTACTTTGGAGGGTGGGAATGTGCACCTCGGAGCCCTCTTTTGAAATTTTATTTCGAATTTTAATTAATTAAAAATTAAGCAAAATTTTTGCGTTTTCCATTCATAACTTCCGAAAATATTACAGCACGGAAATAATTTTTACGCCATCTGAAAGTTCAAAAAATTACCTTTTCAATGATATTTTATATGAAAGCTCACGACCCTAGATACATCGTCAATGGTCGCTTCTCCATCTCAATTCTTCATTTTCAAGAAAAAAAAAATCGCAAAAACACTACTTCATTCTACATTCTCTAGGAGAGGAAACCTTGACTGTGTTCCCAGTCTCAACAACTGGACCGATTTTACCAATTCATCTCACTTTGCAAGCATAGCTAACAAATCAGAATGCTCCACATATGTGCAAGTTTAAAATAGTATTTTCGATCCGTACCAGCCACCATCTGAAAATTTAAAAACTCATATTTTTAATTATATCAATGAAATTGTCGTATTTTTTTCTCTAATTTGAAAAAAAAAGTGTAAAAATATTTTTAGGCGTAATTTAAAACAGTACTTTTCATTGTTGCAATCTGATTCAAACCGTTGTCAGTATTTACACAAATAATATTTATTCCGTGTTTCACTTCTATTATTGAAAGCTAAAGTAATGTCCTAATGGATTTTACTTTCGTTTTTGTTTCATCAATTTTTCTGTTAAATCTGTAAACGAAGTCCTCTAATGCAATAATTATATTTGGAAACATATTTAGTAAGCTCAATGATTATGGTTGTTGTGTTTTAATTCTTTCTATCAGCATATTTTAATCCAACTGGCACGCTGCAAGACATAAAATGTGTTGCGCCAAATGCGTATTTTGCATAAAGAATAAGAAAGGTGCCGACGAAGTGCAATTAGATGTTAGATGACACATGCAGTTACTTGATTCCATTAGGGACATTCATGTAGACAATGAACAGAACAAATGCGAAGCTACTAAAAGAACACGAGTGAAATGTCTATAACAATTTGAAGTTTAAAATTGCTTTTTTAAGGGAACTATGAAAATCAAATTATGCACATGAGATTCAATTGAATTTATATTCCCGACGAACAAGCTAGTCGAAGAGGGCGGCTAGTATATAATACACCGAAACCTCTCTATAGTGGTCAACCACAGTTCCAAGAAAAATTGGCAGCTCTAAAATGTTATTATGTTTGGGAGTGAGAGTATAAAATATTTAAATAAGACCTAATTCGTCATTTCTTGTAAATCTAATTTTAAAAATTATCCAAAGAAAAAAAGTACTTTATCCGAAAATTTCTCTCTGTATATATTTCTTTTCTTTTTCTTTTTTCGTTCTTAGAAAAAGATAAAATTTGTGTCTGCTTGGAAAAATTGAAAAAGTGTCCTCCGAAAGGAGGTCACTTTTTCAATTTTTTTAATTGTAAAAATATATCTATAATTGTTTCGTCGGTAGGTGTTGAGGAAAGGCAATAATATCGTCTATTTTTCCTAAAGTCGTTGAGCTGAAAGTTTCATTCACTGATATTAACAAATTTTTTGTCAGAGTTCGAATCAGCTCCTGAGAGGCACAAGACACTCTTTCTCTTCACATTGGGAAAGGAATGATTATTTTCTATCCGGTGCTGTTTTTGAGTGTATGAATTTTTTTCTTTCTATCCTCCATTTTCTCTTTACAAAATGTCCACGGTCGAAGAGACGAAAGGAAAGAATTCCATTGAAGTTGAACGCGCGACAAACCCGACTGTTCAGAGAGGTTTGAGTGGCAGTTAATAGATTTATCTTAGCATTATGTCTATGGGCCGAAAAATTCCATGACGAACAAAAATGGCCTTTGCGAGGAATGACCACTATGTGTAGCGACACTCTTGTGCAATACAGATACTTTAGTTTTACCTAATAATTCCGCCAAAAAGTGATCGAAACAGTCGATAGAAAAAACAAAACATAAAAATTTTCATCCGTCTTGTTGATCTCTTTAGCAGACCGACCGAAAAAGTCGGCAAAATGCGACATCTGATTCACTTGTGGCCTTGTTGGTTATTCTTTCAAATGTGGTGCTTACTACTGGCCGAATGGACGACAATTTAAAAGGATGTCTGTCATTCTGTTGACCTAACCCAGTTAATCAGTCCTTCAGAAATTCGGACACAAATCGCCTATCTCGACCGTTTATTATATAACTTAAAGATGGGATTAAAATTCTTATAAGAATTATAAGGAATTAATAGGAATGTATATATTCCTTGATATCCTATTCTCAACATCTCCCAAAATCGCCAAGATTTTGCCGACGAAAGTCTTAATTTCTCGCCGATGGGGGGGTCAAGCGGTCGACGACGGGGGGAAATTGCCCCCCACCCCTGCTGGTGCCACGCCTGGCTATATAGTATGATATTAATGTGGCCAAAACTTGTGCATAGAAGTGGCCCAAACTGGTACAAATTGGGATAAATTATTTAAAAATTCATAACTCAAAATATAAATTTTTCCAGAGAAAGATTTTATAATTAACAGAAAGGCAACAAAATTTACTAAAGAATAGTGTAAGTATGACTTAGCCAGTCATCCACAGTGAAAATTCCAACCCGAATGTTCTCTTTAAATGTGACAGAAACTGGAGCATCTACCCTATCTAGAGTGAAATAAATTAAAGCAGTGTTTGAATAAAAACCTGGATCATATTTCTTACTTTAGTTATTTGGGCATTGTTTCTTTACTTTAAATTACTTTATAAAATTTAAAGAATAAAACTTATCATGTTTTCAAGCAACAGTTTAATCTAATTTTTATTGCATTATTTTAATTTATACAACATTACAGCTTATGAAGTATAAAAATGTGTCAGCTTTGTAAGAATGATTTATGTAACAAGTTTTTATCGTTAAAAAATGAAGAAATATTTTTATAATGCACAAATATGAGTGAAAAATCATAGTTCTAGAAAAAAATTTTACAATTTTTTTATAGGAGTATATAATTATAAGCAAATCTAAAGAATAAATCTACATTTAAAGAAAATCCTTGATATGAGCACTATATTTTGCTTTCCTATATCCAGCTTCATGTTTGCCTTAACATAGTTTTACAATCAAACGATTGAACAAAGTTTCATTATTTTTCATACAATGGCATCTAATTTTTTAATAGATTTAACTATACTTTGATAGGCAGCTCCAACAAAAATTTCAACTCTCTACAATGTGTGAGGAACCTTTTGAATAAAAAATTTTGACCAGCTATATCTAGAAACATAAATCTAGAGGAAAGTAAATTTAAAAAGTGTTTAATTAAAAACATGGACCATATTTCTTACTCGAGTTATTTCAGCATTGTTTCTTTAGGGCATTTGTGGTATAGACATTTATTAAAATAAAATAAAACAATATACAAACATTTATTAAAATATTAAATAATAATTTGTTATAATGCATAAAAAGTAAAATGAAAATTTATATAAATATTCAGATTTTTATATTCCAATGTATAAAAAATAAGCCATAAAGCCCTCGTCTATCTGGTACACAATATAAGCCTTTAACAGAAATATTATTCAACAATTCTAATTTTTAGAAAAAAATATTTAAAAGCTCCTAAAAATATATAAATTTACTATATTTCCATTATATAAATTTCCTTTTACAGTTCAAAGAAAAATTATTAATAAAATGATAAGAATAAATACCTTTTTCTGGGTGAAAGAAAAGACGCTTCTTGTTCTTCATCTTCACACAGTTCGAGAAAGAAAGAAGAAAGGACTAAAGGACTCATGTTTTTTTAGCGCCTAATTTTGGCGCATGCGCTAGTTGTCTATTCTGTCAAGAGAAGAAACAACGGGGAGTTTTCGCTTAGTCCATTTTGCTGTAACAAGCTGACGGCAAACTTGTTTTGCAAGCGAGGGTGGCGACTTTGCAGCAGTTTCGCTGCAATATCGACGTGTCAAATTTGCCATGACAAGATAATATCAAGTAAAAATCAAGCTTGCCGAAAATGTACGTGCTATCTGGGATATAACCAAAGAAAATATGAAGCGAATATTAAACTGTTATTTCAAACAGCAATGTAACGAGCGCAATGTTTTCAAATTTAATAGTCGATGTATAATATGAAAAACTTCAAATGTGCAGCACCGATTAAATTCTGGAAGTTGTTGTGTATCTTGCAGGAGAAAAAAATGTCTGAGAACGTATTCTCACATGATTTAGATATAAGTAGACATAATCAGTAACATTTGTTAAATGACTGTAATCTCACAAGAATTTATTGCATTTAAGGGTTAAAAGATTTTAAATTTTTTTATAATAGTGGGTTTTGACCTTTTAGTATGAGTAAACAAGGATGATTCGTATGTAGGCACTGTTGAATTGCAACACCCCAACTTTTTTTCAATCTTCAAATTTAATCATTAATTTATTTAGTTTTGGTCTTCATATTTAAATCCATCAAAAATCTAAGGCAACTTTCTTCAAGAGAAGAGCAGGGTAAAACGGTATGCTTTTCTTCGGAGAGACAGCAGACTTCTCGAATGAATGCATTTTAATTTCAATGCGCATTTTTTTTTCAACCACAAGGTTTGAAAGGTAGAGAATACTGTGGAAAGGAACAGTAACAGCGTTGTAAAAAACGAAGTTTTGAATGATTTTCAAAAGTGGAAGAAGTTTTCACTAGCCCAAAATTTGAAAAGAAATAAGAAAATGAAGGATAATTAATAAAAAATAACTAAAACTATTTCATTATAAAAAAGTTTTTCTTGTAAATAAATAAGAAAATAATTTCACCACATATGTATTTATTTTAACTTTACACTTTATCAATATATTTAAAATAATAAGCAAAACCAAAGAATGACTTCTCCAGCCCCAACCACTGAACTGATTTTACCAATTTTTATTTTATATGAAAGTGTAAGGCCCCTAGCTAAGTCATCAATTTTCACCTGCCCACCACCACCCTCCAGTTTCGAGAGAAATCTCAAAAACACTACTTCACTATACATTCTCTATATACAGGAGGTGCAGTGCCCAAATGGAAGCAATTTTGGCCAACTTTTTTTCAAAAATCGGTGAATTTAAAGTTGGGAAAAAAACAGTGGAAGTGTTCTACCTCGACTTTCTCGTAAAATAATGCAATGGGCACAGAGTTGGATTGATACCAGGTTTTGCTGTATCAAGTACAAGTTGATACTGATACGCGCTTTTACCTGATACTTTTACTTGATACTTTTGTATCTGATACAGCCGATAACTGATCCCTTCCTGTTGGTACGGAACTGGGTAGTCGGCAATCGGGTGATACGAGATTTCTACCTTGGCGATGCTAGCATGTATTATGTGTGTGTGTTTTTTAACGCATTTTTTTTCCTTTTCTTGAAATGTTTGTTAAGTATATAAGATTGATGGGATTTTCTATGATTAAATAAATATATTTTGCTTTAAGCATTTCTTTATTGGAAACAAATAAGTAACTCAAACAACAGAATTATTATTAGTAAAATAAATTGAACATAAAAATTAAATGCTGAACATGAATATAATTTTCAAAATGTAACGATTTAAAAAATATAATTAAACAGAAAATATTGTCACGTATTCTGTAATTTTCGTATAATTTGGTTGAAAATTCTAAATGTCATAAGCAAAAAACTTTTAGACAAAGTGGGGGATTAAAAAAATCATTTATAAACTACTGTCCAAAAATATTGCAAGACTTATCTGAATACAATGGTCCACAATCAGTTGTAGCGAACAGTGGGACGTACAATCATGGGAACTCACATTTTATTTCGAGTATTAATCGTCGAATTGAAATTTTAATTATGTATTTAATTTCTAAGTTCAGATGGGTACTCAGGATATTCAAATTTCATAACATTCAATATTGCTGTTCGAAGATTCATGTTTTTAAAAAATAATGATTCGTGGAAAACCCCTCAGTAGTTTTTGTTCTCTTAGAGAGCAACAGAAAATCTGCTGGTTGCAATGCCTACAAATTTCGATATCTTAATGATATTCAAATGGAATTTTTATATAAGCTGCCTTAGGCATCTGGCTTCGACGTTATGAAAGAAAATTTAAGTTATGTTTCGCGCATGAGCAGTTAAAAAGTATTTACTATAAAGACTCAAATTTCCTCAAATATTCAAGGTATTTACTTCAAACGAGTTTATTTTCCATCAAGAGTTAGGGCCTCCTATCAAGAAGAGGTGAAATCGTGCCATTGCCGAGCTAAATTTTTTTCTTTATATTTTCAATGTAATTTTTGAAGATAAGTTTTGTTTGCGGTGACCCCAAACTATTTTGTCACCTCATCATCGGAAATATTATTCATTGCATTACAAACATGTATGATATTAGACAATATAAAACCATATTTTTTTAATGTCGGTAAAGTTCATCATCAAAGTCGGCATTTTTTGCATCCTAGATGTGAGACGCTCACCACGTCCCTGAAAAGGAACATCTTAAAATGGTGTTTGACAAATTCCAACAGTATGGCCTAAGAATAAATATTTCCAAATCAGTGATGGGGACTGACTAAGAAGAGTATTTGGGATACCTCATCACTGCAGAAAGTCCCAGTAAATTGTCTGAAAAAGTTGAAGCCATCACCAACTACAAACTAACAAAAACCATTCATGAACTTCGAACATTCCTTGGCATGATCAATTTTTATCGGAGATACCTGAAGGATGCTGCTAAGACCCAGACATCTTTTCATGAAATGCTGAAGGAAGAGAAAAAGAAAGATCGTAGAAAAGTTCCATGGACTGATGATACCATAAGACATTTCAAAAAATGTAAGTCTGACCTTGCCGAAGCTGCTCTCCTATCGTTTCCAAAATCTGGACTACCCTTATCACTCTGTACAGACACATCAGATTTTGCTGTGGGTTCAGTATTGTAACAATACGAAAATGAGAGTTGGAAGCCTATAGCATTCCATTCAAAAAAAGCTGAATGATACACAAACAGAGTATAGTACTTACGATAGAGATTTGTTGGGAACATAGCTCTCTGTAAAGCACTTCAAACACCTATTGGAAGGAAATGAATTCATCATTTGCACCGATCACAAGCCACTTACGTTTGCATTTCGACAAAAGAAATGAAAAATCATCTCCAAAGCAGCTATGGCAATTACAATACATCTCAGAATTTTCAACTAACATTCAACATATACTGGGTAAAGACAATGTAGTTGCTGATGCACTATCAAGAATTGAAGCTGTGGCGACCATCGACTATGATACAATAGCAGAAAAGCAGTCACATGATGAGGAATTACAACAGTTAATGCAAATAATTCTTCCCTAAAATTTAAACCTTCAACCTTACCATCAGAAAAAATACTAAGGTGTGATATCTCTACATAAAATATTAGGCTTTACATCCACCAGCAATTTCGAAAAAACCACGGTTTCTCACATTCTGGCATCAAAACCACCATCAAACAGATGACTGAAAAATTCCTTTGGCCAGATATGAAGAAGCAAGTAAGAGAATGGGAAAAGACATGCATTAGATGTCAAAAGTGTAAAGTTAACAGACACACTAAGTCTAAATTTGGAGAATACCAAATGCCAGATGCAAGATTAAGTGTGGTATACATTGATTTGATTGACCCACTACCACCTTCAGAAGGCATGGAGTACTGTCTTACCTGCATCGACCGTCTTTCGTCATGGATGGAAATAGCCCGACGTAACAGCAGAGATAGTCGGTAGAGCATTTTACGAGCAGTGGGTTAGTAGGTTTGGTGTTCCTGCTAAAATTATAACAGACCAAGGAAGGGAATTGGAGTCTCAACTATTCAAATGTCTTCCTGATATCTGTGGTGCAAAAGTATCGCATACAACCTCCTACCATCCTCAATGTAATGGCAAAGTCTACCGATTTCATAGGACCCTGAAAGGTGCTATCAAAGCACATGATAACATCAGGTGAACTAAAACTTTACCAACAGTGCTACTTGGTCTGAGAGCTGCCATTAGACCAGACACTAACCACTCAATTGCTCAAATGGTGTATTGTACAAGTTGCGAGGAGAATTCTTTGACCCATCTACCATCAAAATAGATACAGAAACTTTTGTTTCAAAGTTGCAGAAGTTCATGGAGGAGCTAAAGCCAATGACATCAACTACTGTTAAACATCAAAAACTTTTTGTGCACAAGGTCCTGAGGTCTTGGTCTCATCTGTTTGTGGGAACTTACAGAGTCAAAAAGCCCTCGAACCATCTTACGTAGGACCATATGTGGTAGTTGAGAGATTTTAATAATATTTTACTGTGTTGGTGAAAAATAAAAATGTGAATATCTACATCCCCGATAGCATGCGCATTTTCAGCAAGTGTGATTTTTTCTGGATGTTATCTTGTCGTGACAAACTTGACGCGACAAGTTTTCAGCGAAATTCCTGCAAAGTAACATGGCATAATCTAACAACCCACTTGCGAAGCAAGTTTGCTGTTAAGTTGATACAGCACACTTACACGCCACGATTGCAAAACAAGTTTGCTGTGAAGTTGATACAACACACTTACACACCACGACCTGGGCACAGTTGTATATATCTGGTTTTGATTCTTTGTCTCTGTTTTAAAAAACATCCGATTTTTAACAACATCTCCCAGACCGTCCTTCTTTTTATTAATTCAATAAATCTTTGATAATTTGAAAAAAAAACTAACTAGGTCTTTTTATAAAAAAAATATTACTTCTGAAACATTCTCCATCCCAGCTTTTACTAAATATAGAACTCACACTTTAAAGAAAACTATATATTGCCTTTTTCTTAATGTTGAAATTTTAACGTTCATAAAACAAATTAAAATTTAACCCCAAAAATAGCCAATGTTTGTTGAAAAATAATAACTTACTTTGTGTCCCATATTTTTAAAAGTAATTACTTTTGAACCCTAATTTCATAATTTATTCCACTAACAAAACCTATTTATTAGCGAAAATCGCCCTCTCTTTGACTTCAAATCATATTCTCAAAATTATAAAAAAATTATTAAATCAAGAAGACAATTGAAAATAACTTGTAGCTTGTGTTTAATAATCCTCGCTATCTTCTGGGGCTCGAATCCAATCTTCGTATGCGTACTCTCTTTTTTTTCTACTCGTTTGCAATGAACTTGACGTG
This sequence comes from Araneus ventricosus, assembly GCA_013235015.1. Classification (NCBI taxonomy): domain Eukaryota; kingdom Metazoa; phylum Arthropoda; class Arachnida; order Araneae; family Araneidae; genus Araneus; species Araneus ventricosus. The sequence continues at coordinate 42,071 of BGPR01002580.1, read as the reverse complement.
ACAAGTTTGCTGCAAGTTCGACGCGTGGTGACTTCGGCGCTTCTGAAAACTTGTTTCAAACTTGTTATGAACTTGCGGTCTTGCTATGTCAAACTTGCTGGAAGTTTGCAGACTTGCAGAGCAAGACCGCTGCAACTTTTTTGCAAACTAAAATTGCTATCTGGGTATAAGCTTTCTGTAATACGGGGTGAGCCCAAATCATTTTCATCTTCATTACTTTTTGGTTGGTCCTGTAAGTGTCCTCGTTCCCGATTCTTCACTGTAAAACGTTCCGCCGAGTATACATCCCACGATTTTCCACAATTGATTGTGAACCATTGTACCCGTATTAACTCCATATTTTTTGCATTTTATGAACTATGATTAACTTTTGGACACGAGAGCATCTTACGATGTTTAAAGTGAATTCAAGTAAGCAAACGACTAGAGAAATTGTCCCATCAAGCAATGCTGAAGAATACTACAAATGGTATTATACATACAAAATACATACAAATGATATTTATACCCACAATTGATCATTTCATTTCCAAACTTCTGTTATTGTTCAACCCAGACTTTTACGGGATTTTACCACTTAAAGGGCCTTCAACAGCTGAAGAGTGCATTCCACAACGACAATGATATTATTCATGCGGCTTTAAAGTACAGCTGGTTTTTAAAAAGTTCGGAGTTTCAATCTAAATCGGAATTCAAAATATGGTGAGAAAAGTGGGAAAGTGTGGATAGGAAACCCGAGACAACTGTTGAAACTCTTAAAGAGTGCAATAGGTCCTTCTTTCCGATTGTGGCAATTCTTTTTCAAATATATGAACGATTCTTGTGACGACGAGCACCTCAGAGAAAGGGTTTTCTACATTAAAACCCCTTGAGAATTATTTACGCAGATCAATGGGACAGACAGGGCTCAGTAGGCTGGCTCCCTTGCCAACAATAATCTATAATATAAAACAGAAAATACATGTGTCTGTCTATCTGTCGGTCACAAGAACTCCTCCTAAACCACAGAGAAGTAGAAGAGTGTACTCTTTCTACGGAGAGTACTCTTTCTCTGTGTCCTAAACGGTGGACGGTAGCGACATGAAATCTACACACGACATTCTAGAGCATATTTCTAGGTCAACGGTGCTATTTTCAACTTTCAGAGTAAATTAGTTCTTAAGATATTTAATTAAATAACGAAAATTAGCCGCTGTTAAACCAAATGCTCAGACGTTTTTTGCCAATAACTTCTAAAATATTTATTAGACAACAATTATTTTTATGCTATTTTAAAGAGCAGAAAATTATCTTTTTAATGATATTAATTCAATTGCGATAAAGTGTTTGCTGTGGTTGTTATTAACGTTTAAAAATTTGTTTTTAACGCAATATCTAACAATACTTTTTATTCTTATAGAAATAAATTCATGCCAAATTACTGTTTCGCGCGCGGGCTTTTGTCAGTGTTAAAGTTAATATAAGAAAATATTGCTTTCTTTGAGCATAAACAACAAAGAATACTTTTCACTTCCGGTTTCCGGTTGTCGTAACATTGACAGCTTTTAATACGGTTACACAATGATCCAATGACTTTAGTGAATTATTCTCTCGATGTTTTGTTTAATTTTCACAAATTTTTAATTGATCCTAATGAGTGTGTGCTAAGCCTTCAAGGCTACTTAGTCCGGTTCCTATCGTAGGAAGACGAAAAAGGGAGATGGGGCAAAAGATGATCCTGTCGCAATAACTCCTCCTAAACGGTGAATAGTCTTGGCATGAAATTTCCACATGTAATTCTGGAGTCCGTTCCTAGATTAATTCTACGTTTTCACACTTTCAAAATAATTACTTCCAAAGATATTTAAATAAATAACTGAAATTTAGCCAATTTCGTCGTTTTATCTCAGTGCTTCGTCAATAATTTCAGAAAAAATATATTGCACGTAGATTATTTACATACCATCTTAAAGAGCAGAAAATTATCTTTTTAATGATTTCAATTTAAATGTTATGCGTTCTTTTTCTTAATTTCATAAATATCTCAAATTTATTTCATACACAATTTGTAACAATGCTTTCTGTTATTGTAATAAAATTCAGACCATTTTTCGTTTTATCAAATCCTTCATTCCGGTATTTTTACCATTCTGAAAGTTATGATAAAAATATTGTTTTCTTTGAATGCTAACAGAAAGGCAGACATTTTATTTAGCTTTTATTTCTTAGCATATACCTCTTTCAATATGTTTGCGCCACAACACAAATATGTTAATTACACTCTTTCCGCGATCCTTCATTTAATTTTACAAATTTTTAATGATCATAATGAGTGTGTAAAATCCTTCAAGATTGTTGAGCCCACTTCCTACCGGAGGGAGAGGGCCTAAGGAGAAAAAGAAAGAACAATATGAGGTTTTTTCCGGTCAGTGTCAAAAACACTAAAGATAAGAGAATTGTTGTCCGGATAATGGCAAAAAAAAAAATCGACGAGAAGCTGCCTCTGCGAAAAGGCCATTGGGATTGAGGGACGTAGAATTACTGACCTTACTGAACTGTGACTTTCTGTGTCTAAAGTTGTTCTATGTGACTAAAGTAGCTCTCTGTGTATTTGAGCTATGACCTATGCTCTATGACCTGTCTCAGTTAAATGAAACCAAAACTAACTCAACTCAATTAAATCGATGGAAAGGACAGCTCAATTAAATCAACAATTGTTAATAATAATTAATTAAGGACAGTTAATTAATCGATTACTCAACTGTGACTTTCTGCTACTAAAGTAGCTCTATGTAACTATGACCTTTCGCTGTTAAATTAATTAATCTGAACGAATTAATTAATCTGAAATGAATTATTGATCTGTTAAAATCCAGTTAATATACTGCTCAGAACCGATGCGTACGCGCGCATCGGATGCTGTGACGTCATCAAAATTCGTCGTGATTTTCACCAACTTTGCAACTCGCCTGTGACTAAACCGCAATTCCAAATTCTAAAATTATTTTTGCAATCTTTAATGTCAACCTTTCTCTGTTAAATGAAATTAAAACACTCTATGCGGAGCTATAAGCGTTTAAAAATATCAAATATCATATTTTTTTCTTTCCTGACACACCATTAGACCACTATGAAGAGACGTAAGTCTACGTCAAAATACAAGATATGAAAGAGTTTTTGCTGTTGCTGTAGCAATGATGGGGAGGGGAAAATGGAGTACGAAGGACTACGAGAGTCTTGCCAGGTGGTTCAAACTATGGTGAGAAAAAGAAAAGGGTGTTTCACTGCTGGTCTAAAGGGTCAGTTGAATAACGAAAATCAACGAAAGACGTTTCCGCGAAAAACACTTTTATTAAATTGAAAGTGTTATAAGTAACTGGACTTGAAAATATATTTAACCCGAACAACGCCGGGCATATAAACTAGTCAAGATATAAAAGCCAATGCTGAAGATGTGATTGCCATATTTTAAAAGAAAAAGTCAGGGAGATTGGCGAAGAGGACGAAACTATTTAAATTAAGGAAGTGATTATTTGCAGGTACCGTACCTGCGAATGAAACATTATTTGCGGATACACTGTACCTACGGATAAAACGTTATTTGCAGGAATACTCTACCTACGGATTACTTTCACGTTTTGTCCAATTCAATATGCTTCTGTAGAAGTTTTAAGATGTTCTTTTTGTACTTGAAACTTTCTTTCTTTGTTTATGAGATTGTTAAAAGAAATATTAATGCTACTTTGTGAGAATTTTCAGTTTCTCATCGGAGACTTGCGACGTTTTTGTTTCACATTTAATTTGGTCTTGAGAGCTGATTTCTAATTCATTTGATTGAATTTGGTAGACAAAATATATTTACTGATTTTTTTCAGTCATAAAATTAAACCACATGGCAAATTATCAATAAAAAACAAATTTCAGATCCTAATGAGATCCAAAGACCCGAAAGATGTCTTATGAAATTTTAAACTTCCCTTTGCAGTTGAAGGAAACCCCAAAGTCAATAGTTTGAATCTGCTATAATCCTATTTACATAATGCAAATTTACATTGAAGAAAACGCAGAATTAAACGTCGTTAAAAATTTTAACAAAGGGTGAAAAACTAAAAGAGGAAACTAAATGACCCCGTACCTCCTCATATCATGGCTGTGTGGCATGGTCGTAAAGTACTTGCTTACCAACCGAAAAGTCATAGGATCAAATCTGGCCGATAAGTCGGGTTTTTTTTTACGTATACTCGACAAATCTGTTTAAGAATTTGAAATTTCCTTAATCATTTTTAAAAGCGATGTGTATAAATTCAATTTTTTATTTGATTTTATTCTTTGTTTTCTAAACCTTGTTAATTTTCAAGCATAGTTTAAATAACTATATTCTTACTCCCTTTTCTCTACTCAATGCTTGCATGTGATTCAAATTTTAAAATGTATGAATATTTGTTTCGAGGTCTCTTCAATTACTCCTATAGAAGAAAATAACTTGAACAGAATGTACACTGCCTAATAAATAACGTTTTGTCCAAAGATACAGTGCTTTCTAATCCCATTATCCAAAAATAGGCAGAGTTCGATAATAAAAAGCATCTCTCTACTTCAGTTTTTAACAATGGATTAAAAACAAATTATTAAATATTTGTAAAAATGAAGAAACGGTTTGAATGCAAGTCCAACAATGAGAAATAATGTCTAGAATTAAATTTAAACATCTTTTTAAATTATTAAGATTAGAAAAAAAAATCACGACTACTCATTATTTATTCTAAGCAGTAAATAACATTTCATCCACAGATATTTTATTCGTTGAAACTAATTCCACTTGATCTGGTATAACTGACAAAGTCCATGAGTCAAGAACTCAAAAAGGAAGCCAAAAGCACACAGTGTTCCTCAGGTGGTCACCCTCCAAGTACTGACCGCGCCCGATGCTGCTTAATTAGGGTGATCGGACAAGAACGGGACGTTGACTCACTGTACCTGCAAATATCTTGAGGTGCAGTGAACTGCGCTTTATCCTTCGGCACTGTACCCGCAAATAACGTTTTATCCGCAGGTAGAGCACCCGAAAATAACGCTATCCTTAAATAAAAGTCAAAAACATGGGAAATATAGTTTTTCCACAGTAACCTTCGGGGATTACTAGATATGCCTTTGCATATATTTAATAAACTAAATCAAAATTTAATTAATTTATTTAAAATTTTTAAAAAAATTAATTTTTTTTAGAAAATTTTATTAATTTAATTAATAAAACATTTATTATTTTGAAATTAATAATTAATTCAGTTAAGTAATTCTTAAAAATTAAGAGTTAGAAACAAGGAGAATATTTTTTCCACCGTAGCCGCCCCCCTTAACTGATTTTTAGATCCGCTCTTGCACACACAAGGACCTGCTTTAGATATTGTAAGCTTATATGACTTGAGGAAATATGAAAAAAATACCAACAGCAAAAAACTCAATTAACTATTTGATTATAAATTATTCCATTCAGAATACATTTTAATAGCAAACACTGAAATTTATAAGGAAACAGTATTGACAAAAGCTATCCTGTCTAATAAGGCAAGAATGTATCTTGCCTAAATATAAAATAACATATAGACCTACATTGGCTACTTTGTATAAAATCATGGCAAAAAAAGAACGAGTTTGCTCCATTCTAAATGCTTCTGTTGAATAATAAAATTATGGGTTCAGTGCATAGCTTTCAGAAAAAGTTGTGTTCCTCTTACTTTTCACATGAAATCGTATACATATGTGATTTTTGTTTATAAATAATGGCGTATATTACCTAACGATAAAAACAGATGACCTTATTATAAAATATTTATTTTATGTATTTAAAATGTATAATTTTTTTATCGAAACTGTACTCTATCTGGACCGTGAAATAATAAATTCGTGCCGAACTCCACTGCACCAATACACAGAAGGAGTAGGAGGAATCACTACTTCTTCCAGCACAGTCGAGAGCGCAAGACCTGTGTCGCTGCCTGGAGCAAGATCCGAAGACAAGCGTGGTTGTATCTAGCTATATGTGGTTATATGTGGTACATGCTAGGCTTTGTAATAGTCATGTAACCTTTTTTTAAGCCTAGCGCCTCTTCATTTTCCCTCATCTTAAACTTTAGTTCTAGATCAATAGGCAATTGTTAACTCTAAAATACGATGATTCCCTCTAACTAACTTTTCTTTAATCTGTAAATATTTTCTTTGTAAATATAATGTTGCAAAGATGTAATGTCGCTTTCCTGCCTCGCTAGTCTTATAGTTGGGGAGGGAGTTTTACAGGGGTAAGTATGGAGTGACGGGCATCGGCCTTTCCGGGACCCCTGACTTTGGCTACGAACTTGGCGACCTTGGCAACAAATAGATGATTCCTGAAAATGCGACCCTTTTCTCGATATCTCTATTAGGAAAGGGAATACGTTTGAATATACAAGAAAACTCCATGTGACGTCACGGCCTGTCGGAGAGAGTATATAAGGACCGCGTTTGGATCAGAGGGAGTAGTGTTGATCCATTGGGAACGACTTTAGAGTTTCGTCTACAGTGCGAGCTAGGAAGCTGGTGAACTGAGCGCTATTGAAAGTGCTGTTATTGTCGTTATTAGTTATTTGTTGACTGTTTGTGTTGCTAAATATCAAAAGTGCTGAACTGTTATTACCTGTGAATTGTTGTCTGTTTACATTGCTAATCTGTGCATGAAATATTGTTTCCTGTACCTGTGCTACGTGTTTTCCTGCATATTTGTGAATAAATCTTTATTCTCCAATATCCTGCGTGTTGGACTGTTTACACCATACACCCACAGAAAGACTTTTGTAACAATAATTGCGTTTGTTTAACACAGAGCCTTTTAATTTAGTTTTCATACCCCTAATATACTGCCGAGTCTTTAGCCCTCTATTTCTACATTAATGTCATGTGATTTTAGCATATGATAAATATGATATATTGTTGATCAGAAATGGCTCTAATTGTGCCACGAATAAAATTCTAGGACTAACGAATCTGTCTTACAAATCAGTCAAATTTTTTATAGCGATCGGGATGCTTGAAAATTTTATTCCTGCTCTAGCCAGATAAAGGAAAGGAACCCACACCGATCCGGCCTACCCGAAAGGGTGTAAGGCCCTTAGCGGGACGTTGGGGAATAATAATAATAATTTATATTATGGGGGATTTATAGGAACATTTTAGGTAGATTCTTTATAGAAAGTCTGGGGGAAAATAATAATAAAAAAGAAAAAAAAGATAGAGAGAGACTGCTGTTAGCATGGAAAGGGACCCAGAGAGACTGCTGTTAGCATGGAAAGGGACCCAGAGAGACTGCTGTTAGCATGGAAAGGGACCCAGAGAGACTGCTGTTAGCATGGAAAGGGCCCCCCCCCCCTCCCAGTCTCCAAGGACAAGGAGAGCTGGGTGGATTTAGAAAAACATAAAAA
>BGPR01002580.1:0-29641 GCA_013235015.1 Araneus ventricosus | reverse complement strand
AGCCACAATGACTTTTCTTTAAATTAAGATAATTATTAGATAATTATAAGATTAAAATTGCTGACAAATACTACGAGCCCTAAAAAAGGTTTTAGTGAAGATTTCGTCACAATTAATTAAATATTTAATTTTAATTATGTAAATAGTTAATTTTAATTAACCAAACAGTTAATTTTAATAGTCAATTTGATAATTAATTAATTTGCCAGATTACTTTAATATGATATTTAACTAAACTTGGCGGCACCAAAACTTGTTTAATAAATTTAATATAAAATAGCCAAAAAAATATAGATATTTAAATAAGAGTTTCCTTTATTTTTTTGATACAGAAAAATATTTCATTAACTTTAAAATCATTTTGGGGTTTTTTGCCTGAGTAAACTCTTTTAACTGTCGATAGAGATTTAAATTTATCCTATCCATTAAAGACACGTATTAAAATTTGCCACTCATAATGTTTAATAATTTTTATTCTCTTATGTGTTAAGAATTCAGTGCCTATTATCTTTGTAACCAGGGGGTTCTCTAAATGAGCTCATTCTATTAGTGTTTAAATGTTTCATGTCATGTGATTTTACCATATGATTATATTGTAACCTGCATTAAATGAATTAATTTTTAAATCTAGAGTCTTTCTTCATTCGTGTCAAATGTCAATTTTTTGCTACTGTTTCAGATAGGCTGGCTTATTGATATCTAGGTAAATTTGCACTGCTGGGATGTTTATTTCTTTATGACTTCTACCTTTTGAATGATTATGTGTTGGGATATTAAAAAATTGGAGCAATGTACTGACCAATAAATCTACCAAAACCTTTTGAGTAGAATGATAAAACCTTGATATAGTTAAAAATGAAATGTCATGGAAAACAGAATCACGACGTAAATATCGCAATGTGTGGAAACAATAAAGTCATTAGCTATGTCTGTATTGATCAATATGTAATATTTCATTACTTTTGTAACATTAACGTAAAGGAATCTACCTTTGCCTTCCTGCTTGGCGAAAGGTTTTTTTTCAATATTGTGCAATGTCTTTTTCATAATATTGGACAATGTCATATAATAGTGTGTAATATTATACCATATTAAATAATATTGAACTACACTGAATAATATTATATGACATTAATCAATATTATATAATATTGCATAACACAACAAATTACTGAATATTTTTAAAATACATTTTAGAATTAGAGAAAAATAAGGAACGCTTTATTCCCGCGTAGTGAACTTTTGGAAAACATCTGCTTATTTCATGAATCCCTCCACTAACAACGAGCCTTGAACCACCGCTTGAATAGCTATCACGCATCGTACCACTGGACTAGCGGGAGTTGGTGTGAGGAGCGTAAATGATGATAATAAAATGTAGTTACAGAGTTTGGATCTCAACGAAATTTCATGCCATATTCGCATTTAATTTTGAATAGTATTTTTAATTAAATGATCTACGTTACGATTTCGAGTTAAAAATGAAATTTGAAGTCAAAGAGGAAGCAATTTTAGCTCTTATCTAAAGTTTGCTAATTGAATAAATTAAGGCAATAAGGTTTAAAAGTAATTATAATAACATGTTTTAATGGTTTTAAAGGTATGATACATTAAGAAGAGTTATTATTTTTTCGAAATTATCTACCTTTTTGTGGTTTGATTTAGTTCATGAGCAATAATATTTCAATTAAATGTAAAATGTTAAATAGAATTTTCAGAAACGCGCGGATAGTTCATTGTAACTCTTTATAGATTGCCTAATGGAATAATTTTCAAATTTGTTTATTTCTCTTTCAATGTATTACGAGAGGCCTTTAATATTTAACATTATTGAAAATCAAATACAAGATTCGCAACAGTAATCACATGCATAACAATTATATAACATTAAACAATATTATTAAATTCTTACGTTTTACACTGTTTTACTATTGGAAAAAATATTGCATAATATTACTTCTTCAAATTATAAGATATTGTATGATATTATGTGCTATACTTGGAAAAGATTCTAATAGAATAATTTTAAGAAGGGTTAATTTTCTATTCCTCTTTCAATGTATTGCGAGACACCTTTAAGATTTACATTGTTTTTGCAGTACTGAAATCCAATATGTGCGTTTTACTAAATTGCATTGAATAACGTCGAAAAACATACTATTCATGATACTGTTTCATTGTATTGTACAGTATGATTATGCTGCAATCTGTTTAGGACAAAAATGACTTCACATTTAAAAGAACGTTTATTTTGATTTCGAAAAGTTGTTCCTTTTTCCTTAATAATTTTAAAATGTTTAATTTTTTTATTCCTCTTTCAGTGTATTGCGAGATGCCTTTAATATGTATAATGTTTTTGCGGTATTGAAAATGGTTATGCTTGATTTTAAATTTATTATGATTAAATTTATGATGATTTTAAATGGGTTTACCATAATGAAACAAATAATACTGTATGATGTCGATAAACGTAGACATTAGAATATTGTATTCATTGTATTGTAGAGTATGATATAATATTCAGCATCTTAAAGAATAATTGTTCCAGTGAAGTTTTTAAAAATAAAACATGCAATCAAGTGATATCCTGTGTTAAAATGAAGATTTTTATAAAAACCAGCGGGAGTGGTCTCCCCTAAACTTTCTCGTATACTCCTAACACATGTAGGGACAAAAAATAAGCTAAAACCCCTAGCGCAGTGGAGATAAAAAAAATAATCGAAATTAAGTCAGTTCCCCGCAAACTCGCTCGGATAAAAATTTCGAATCTGCTCTATTCCCAGAACCAACAAGTTTTGTACAGCACACGTTGAAACGACAAAACGGAAATAAAATAATCCGAGCAGGATCAGAATTCGCCAAAAGGGAGAAAAAAGAACCAAAAGGGAAGAAACAAAGCGCGTTCGAAGCTACAATTTCGTAGACCGCCAAGGTCAAAAGCCAACTATACTAACTGGAGTAAAATAAGCGAAACGCTCGCCAATACAGAGTCCCAATGTGCATTTTGAACCAAATATGCAATTTGAACAACTTTTTTTCAACGGATTGAAACGAAATTTGAGCACAGATCTATAATTAATATTAGCAACCGTCATATCAATTTTTATTTATCTAAGTCAAAGGGCTGTTGAGATATAATTTTTACATGTATGCGATTATACAGACCGACAGACAGTCAACCCTTTGACGGATTTGGCCAAAATTTTATACGGACCTACATTCATGACGATAAAACTGTGTACCAAATTTTATTCATCTAGCTAGTCAAGTTTATGAGTTATAGTGTTCATATGACCGCGGACAAACAGATAGACAGATTTCCCGTGGACGGATTTTGTCCAAAATATGATAGAAACCTACAAATTATGTGTCAAGTTCACATACCAAATTTCATCCCCGTAGCTCTAATAGTTTTCGAGTTATCGTGTTCACAGACAGACACACATACACACAGACATAATTCCAAAATTGTGTTTTTCGGACTCAGGGAGGTCTAAAACGTGGAGATTCATCAAAATCTCGAGTTCGAATTTTTTGACGATTACAATACTTTCTCTTTGTATACTTCGTATACGAGAAAGTAAAAACATTGTTTTTATATTATTTGTGAAAGTTTAGTATCTCGGAAAAACTGATACATACTATACAATACTTTATTACGGTATTCGGTGTTCATAATATTGTATAACATTGTGCAAATATTGTATAATATTTTTGTGCTACTGGGGGATAGGGCCACAGGGCCTGATAGTAAGATCACAGGTTCGAGATCCGATTACCGGAGATCCACGTTTGTTGGCCTCGCGTATGTTAATTTAGTTTAGTTATATTAATGTCCCGTTCTGAAGCAACATATGAGAGGGCTATTTTGAAACGGACCCCGGAGAAGTGTATGCAACAAGAGCCGGCACTCCCTCACCAAGATTCCATGCCACACAACAAAAGGACGTTTGATCCTCGACGTCAGACTTAAAGTGCACCAGGCCCATGTCACCATCCACACGGCGGATCTGTAATGGAATCTGGTTTCGAACCTTCCGACCCCAAAGTCGAGGCCATGTCAACAGGACATTCGTTTATGTTAAATATGTTGTGTTGGGCCATACGTTTTCACTCTGTTGAGAATCGAAGTTTGGAGAGTGGGATGCCAGCTGAGGTGTCAAACTCATCACCTGACAAAAGTGTAAAATTGCAAGGTCCGAGTTGCTTTAGAAACGGGAAGTTAATATAATTGAATTAATATGATGATTTGAAGTAAACGCATTATTTATAAACTGTCTATCTGCAGAATGGAGGCGTCGTTTTTTAATTGTGGCTTTAACTTTTTTCGCTAGAAAAAATAATTTTTTTATATTTTTGTCAGGTATGATATTTTTCTCTCATACTTGTAGAATTTCTCCCTATCCCCCTATTGCTCCCAGAGAGTTTCTACAGATCCCCTTCCTCGCTGTCAGTGCTTTGTTGCAGGTTCGTAGCATCTTTCTGATGGATCAGATATTTTGTTATCTAAAATGAAAATATCAAGCAGATATTTTTCTCTTCAAATGAAATGTTATGAATAGAATTGAAGGACGTTTGGCCGTTTTTATTTTACCATGCATTCGAATAATATGGACGAGTTTCCTGCCTTGTTTTTTTACATTTAAATGCCTGTACTACGTAATTCCAGTTTAATGCTAAGTCAATGGAATCTTCAAAGCGGAAGTCCAACCGTCACCGTCACGGTCCAACATACAAGCAGATAAAGTCAAGGTTTTAAGGTAAGTAAACAAACCAGAAAACTCGTCCTAATGTGAAAGTAATTTGATGACTGAAAATAATTAGTTGACTTATAATTTTTAAATGCGAAAAAATTCAAATTTATGATTTTTAAATATGAAAAGTATCTTTTTTGTTTATTTATAAGGTTGTTATTGCATACGGTCAGATATGAAGTGAAATCATCTTGACTTTACTTATGGAATGTAAGCCACCTGGTGAGGAAAATTCGAAACTTGTTGATGTGTATTTTTACGTAAAACTATTTCTTTATTCTTGTTTTGGTTTTTTGGTTGTGTTTTAGTTTCGACGTTATTATAATGGTAATTGCTGAAGAATGCAGAATTTGGTAGAGAATTGTTGTTCTTTTGTGTTTGTGTAATGAATATCCATTCGGATTTTTATTATAATTTTTATAAGGCTGATTGACGTGAGGAATTCTTAACGCTTGTTTATATTCACGTTGTAACGAAGATGCTGTACATTCCAGCCGGTTAAGATGTTTACAAATTATGAACCTGTAGTTAACTTTGAATTTTATGATGAATTGGATGGAATATTCCCATTTTTGCATGGGCTGTGCTTCTGAAATGGATGAATAGTCATTATCAATGAAGGCATTTGGTAAGTCTTTTGAAATTTGCATGATTTATATTACTATTTCTTCTTCGTGGCTGTTTTTTAAAGAATCCTGCAATACCTCATTAAATTTTTCTCTTACTTATCAATGATTAAGTAATATTATTTTGTCACGAGTATTTGATGAGTGAAAAAAACCCCCAAATATTGCTGTTTTATAATTTAATAATATTTCTTGCCATGGAAAATATTTGTTTAGATTATTTTTTTAAATAGTTGCAAAATTTTTATTTAATTACATCAAAAAATGGTTCTTTCTTAGAATATTGTGTCTAAATGTTTTTCAGGATAATTTTTAATGCACAATTTTCTTGATCTATGTAATTTTTTTATAACATTTAATACTGTATGATATATTCAGTATTTTCCATATTCTACTGCTCATAAGCTTATATTGCTGAGACAGTTTTTAATAATTTTTGATTGAAAAAAAAATAGCAATGTAGTGTATGGTTTATGTGTATGTAGTGACTTTTGTTCTGTTGTTTTAACAATTCACAACTTTTTTGATAAGTAGGTAAAAATGATCAAAATGTTTCCACTTCTAGAATATATGTTTTGCATGTTTTCTCAATTAGTGATACTCATACTGTGCAGTAAGTAATAAAGGATAATTTGCATATGCCATAAGAAATATTTTAAATTGAAATGCTTTTATGAAGAACTAGGAAAAAATGGTTTTCATAGAATTTTTAAGGCATTTATATGAAACATCAGATGATGCTTTAAATCTTAGTGAGTGTGATTGTGTGTGTCTATGCTGTTTAAAAATGGAAGGATATTTTGAATACCAATTGAAATAGTATGTTTTTATGTTTTGTAAATGTATTTTATATGAGTAATTTTTTGTAATCGCCAATTTTTCTTTAATGCCTTTAAGGGTTGATTTTTCAATTCTGTCGCACTGGAAACAAGTCTAATTGTGTGTGGGGGGGAGATGTGGCATATTTTTCATCCTTTTTTTATTAATATTTTGGTATTCATCAAGGTCTAATTTTGAAATTTATTATAATATTTTATGAATAAAAAGTTTAAAACTTAATTAAAATTTTTTTAATTAAAACTTTGCTGTATGAATTGTGTATTATTTTTTATACGACTTAATGATTTTAAAAAATAATACAGTAAAACCTGTTCTAAACGGAATCTAAAGGGACTAGAAAAATTTTCTATTTTAGGCAGGGTTCCATTTCATACAGGGTTCATTAGTATATGAGGATTTCAAATATATCTATTCATTATTTAAATTAAATCAATGGTAATGGAAAAGATAATCCGAGATTAATAAGATATCATAAAAATATAAGAAATTTTAAAATAGGTCCAGATATCGGCAAACTTCGTTATCTTGCATCTACAAGCCAATCCCAAACCATTTCATTAATCTGTTCATTGCCTGCCTACCACATTTTTCTTTTAGTTGAGCCATTTCCATGTAACTACTGTTCAGTTATTTCATTCTTTTTCTTAAGTATTTTGTAAAATTGAGATTATCCTATTTTAAATTTTTCAATAATTTGCTTCTCGCTCAAATTATCTTTCTCTTCAATAAATTTAATTTCAGTATCAGTACCCAAAACACTCTTTTTATGCGTTGCCATGACTAAAATAAATCATCCGATCCTGATCAGTGCTTAACAGTAAATGACTAAAAGCTAAACGACAACAATGAGTTAGTGCGTTCAAAATGTGTGATAAACACATCATTATTTGAAGAAAAAAATATTTTGCTCCACAGAATGAAAGAAAGAGAACTTTTGGGAAACACGCAAGTTTTTGTCATTAGAACAGGTTTTCTAACAGTGAAATATTGTGAATTGTTCTTTGAAATTCTATCCGTTTCTGTGTTAGACAGGTTCCGTTTTAAGGAGGGGATGTACTATGTATCTTCATGTATTTTTCGACGGGTCTAAATATTTTTTCCACTAAAGACAGGATTCCGTTTCTTACAGTGGTAATTTTAAACAGGTTTTACTGTAATAGAATATTATAAAAATGAACACTGATATATTTCAGTAATATGCAATATGATGATTTGAAATTTATATTAGAGGTAGTCTAATTATTCCATATTGTTATATTATGATATTTGTCATTAGTGCTGAAACATTGATGAAATTTTTGGGCACTTTTAAATGTTTCAAGTAAATTGACAATTTTCGAAGCATCTTCTGTCGGTTTTAATTGAAGCCTATTGATATTGAAAGAGCACATATTCCAAATTATATTTCTTCATCATATTGTATCTCTAATACCATATCTATTTGAGAAATGAAAAGATAATATGTTGTAATTTTGATAAGTATGAATTAAATAAACTATTTTTTAAAACTTTTAAGATCAATAAGAATATAATGGAAATTAATAGATATTTAACTATAAGTGGTGTCATCAGCTTTTTCTATTTTCCGTAACTGCTATCTCATATTTATTACTATATTTTCTTAAAATTCTCTAAGTTCAAAATTCTTCAGATTGCAAAATGGAAGAATGTGGTTCATCCACTTTAAAAGTTTGAGATCTGCAAGTTATCTGATTTAACTAATTTTCCATTTCTAGTGTTTATGAGTTTTAATTCCTTTAAGGTAGAATAAATCCTATATGTAGCTTAAAAGTCTAGTTTATATAATTTTATGATAACTAAATATATTTAGGTTGGTATCTACAAGTTGGAACACATGCGATTTCATCGCCAATATGATTACCTGAGGAATCAAGCAGATTAGTTCCATTGGCAACCCATCGGCTAGATCGCTTACGTCATGGCAAGCATTTCTCGTGATTTGAGTTGTTTACATACTACGCCGATTTTTAAATAACTTAAAATATTTATTAAATATTTAATTAAGTAATAAAATATATTTTAATTGGGATGATTTCAATTAGTAAAAAAATTACGAATAGAACTTGGGTTTATTTAGTTATTATATATTTTTCCGATCATATAATTGAGAGATTTTTTCTTTGCCTTATAATAAAAATCGTTTGCATGGAATTTTTGAAGTTGCTTGGTCATATCTTGGAATTCATCGTTTGGAATGCTGTCTTCACCTGTGCGATGTTTTCCTTGATGCGCCGCATTATTCATTTCTTTTTCATATATTAAGAGCGTTTCCTCCGAAGTGCAAATATTAGAACCGAGTAAGTCTTAATTTTTACTATTACTTGTTTTGAATGCTACTAAGGGCAAATGTTCTGCTGCTTCATTAGAGTAATTAAAAGAAGCTGATTCCGTACATTCACTAAGTTAGCGAAGCTACTAGGATCCCACTTTGCTGAAAGCGAAGCCGCTGATGTTTTTTTAAGTTAAAAAAATTTGCCCGGTGCCCACTTCAGATGCCACAGGCATCGCGAGCACAATTTTTCCTGCTTCTTTAGAATAATTGAAAGTAACAGATTCCGTACATTCAATGAACTAGGAAAGCTAGTAGTTCTGTTGAAATTCTACTTTTAAAACGGGAGATAGTGCAACAACAAACCACAAATGCATTGGGTTCAAAAAGATGAAATTCTGAGATAGTACAACGACAAACCACAAACGCATTGGGTTAAAAATGAGTCAACATGAAACGATTAACCTTTAACTATGACCGATGCACGTTTGTTTATCTTTAGCTTGGCGCACTGGCGAGGTTTTAACTATGCTGTGTTCCAACTTATAGATTTCAACCTATATTTATATTTCAAATTTTACTTTTGATACACAATTCTTCATTATATTTTGGATATCATTTAAAGTGTTATTGAACAGAAGGATATTCTCTAATTTTAGATTGAGCTAGCAATGAGTTTCCTAACATCTTGAATGAATAGTTTTTCTCTCTTTGACTAATGGATGAATCCCCTTATGAATAGGTAGTTAATATTTTTGAATGATTGATATTAATAATACAGGAAAGAAGAAACTCCCACAAAATTTTTTATGAAATGTGATAAAATTATTTTTTATTAAATTCAAAATTATATAGAATGATGAATGTTAAAATCAATTTCGTAAATATGTAACTAATGCATTCAGCTCAAATTCTTGAAAAGTCCATTGCTTTTCCCTTATAATGATATGTTTAGTTGATAATTGACATTGCAGATTTGATGAAAATGATAGTTTTTTTAATATTATTTGTAATTCAAAAGACTATTACTTTTAAGATTGGGTTGATTAGGCCTATTAATTTGATGGTCTGATGATCCCAATTTCTTTCACTATTTAGGACGAGTTAGCTCGGGTTATGTCTTTAAGCGGTTAATAAAAAATTGCATTTCCTGAAGAACCTTTTTAACTTCCTTTATGAAACCTGATCCATTTCAATGAATTAACTGTGTCATACAGAAATTTTATTAAAAAAAATGAATATTTTGAATTGGTCTTTATTTACTGTACAATTTCAAAGGATATTTTTTCAAATGCAAGTCTGACGCCATTAACAAACGAATATCATCTTCCATGGGGACTTAACTTTCAAATTATCATTTTCAGCTAATGTCGGTTTAAGTTCTAGGCATTCTTGCTTCCTCCCCCTCCCCGCACCTGGCCGAATTGGTAAAAAAGCAAAACCTTTTTTTTTTCTCTAACTTTTTACTATTCACAATTGACACTTTTAACATCCTACCCAAACTAGCTGGAATTCTTGGCAATGGCCTAGGAACAAATTTTTTTTTACAACTAGCTGTTTTGACTGGCATTGCTCTTGATTAAAATACTTTCATGTCTAATATTTTTGGTGTAAAAACTACTTTTGTATAGAAAATTATAATACCCAAAATTCCTTTACCGTCTGAAACATTTTTAACCTTCCAGCGGGCGCGCTAAAATTTTTTACACGAGCTGGTGCGTGTTGTACTTTTTACAACACAATGAGTTTCTTAATTTTTACCCTTGCGGTTGTAAGTTACTTCATTATAGTAATAAGAGACATCATAAAAGCAAATCCTTTCATCAAGAGTGAAAATCACTTTTTATATTTTCAAAATCTAAAATTATACCAAAATCAGAGAAAGCAATGAGATTTAATTATTATTTTCTAAAAAAGGTATTAAGTAATATATAATAAAAATATTATAATACCAACTAAGATTGTACAACAAAGAATTTCTTCTTAGTTTCTTATCATTGCCCATTGCATTTGAAACATTGAACTTATTCTGGGGAGTGAAGCTTGCAAGTATACTATATATTGCACCTACTGTATTTCATGGATTTTGATGATCGTTTTATTTCTTTCAAACACTAACCACAAGCTCTTTTTCTCAATGCTGGTTTCACTTGCTTTTTCAAGTTGTGACATTTAATTTAGATTTAAAGACATGGGATTGTCATATGGCGATGATTAGATTTTTGGGGGTCGAGTAGTGAGGTGTTTTCATAAGACTGAGGTTTTTCAAGAAAATTCTTTGTCTTGGTGGATTATTCGCAGGCTTATTATATATAAAATATTTTTGACAATGTAAAATTAAATATTAAATCAATGTAATGCGTACCGGATTCATTATTGCCAAACGGAAACGTTAAAGCGTGAAAAATATTATCAAATTACACGAGCGGGCACGAGGTGTGAACTTTATGACAGAAGCATAAAATAGTATGAAATCACCTTGAAAGTTGGTTAAACTAATTTAATCCTGATGAGAAGGGTCACATGAAGGAATAGCAATGACTTTCAGACAGTTTTGACTCCAAATGTGAGAACAGGGTATGAAAAATCCCGTTTGTCGTAAAATTTGCGCAGGCGCGCCCGCTGGAGGGTTAAATTAAAATGAGGATATCATTAGAACCAGATGATTTTTAAAATCTGCTGATAGCTAATTTTCTCCATAAGTTATTAATATTTGTTGCATAAGTATTTCAAATTTTGTTAATAAATCTTGCAGTATAAAAAAGGTTTTAATGGATGTTTTGAAACAATCAATTAATTCGATAGTAAATTTTTCATTAAGGTCATTCCATGTCAACTCGATACACTCTATAAACCTTACCATCTCGGATTTTTATGAAATTTGGCACAGATGTACTATTGATATAGACTTGGAAAAATACCATATTTCATCGAGATATGTTGACTCCTTTTTGAATTACAGCAATGTAAATTTTCAAAAATTTGCCAAAAACTTCAAACGGAGAATTTTTTAATTGCTCTAGGAGCTCTCCTAATTGAGCTGGAGAGCTGAGTACAGCATTTTTCAAGCTCTTTCCAGTGGTATACAACATGCTGTAGGTTAATATACAAATTTTTTTGTCAAATTAAAATTAAAATTGAAATTTTTCAGAAAGTATATATATATAAAATTTCCTAATTATTTCTATGAACAGTTTGTATTGTTGTAAATCACCTGGAAAAATTTAAATTTGTGATGAAGATGGGTTAATTGTTAAAAAAATTTAAAACTGAAGCTTGTTTTTCATTATTTCCCTGTGTTGAGCTGAATAATACAAGAAAACTAATATTTACACTTCAGTGAAAATAAACATGAAAACTATTCTGAAGAAAGAGTACAGTAATGAGTCTAAAGTAAAACTCTTCATTAAGTAGTAGGTTATGTTTATCATTTGAGAAAGCCACATTTATTTTTGTATATATCACTTTCAAGTAGAACATAACTTCTTCCAGTGGGAGTCGCAGGATTCACTTTTCTCAGAACTTCCACTATGGACACCCACAGAACGTCAGCCCTTCTTGGATATGAGAATGTTGCAGATGGTCCAGATAGATGAAGATGATTTACTTCATCAACTTCTTAATTTTTCTGCAAAACATAGCCGAGCCACCAGTTTCCTTCATAGACAGTGGTGATGTAGCCTGATATGTCTTCTAATTTAAGTTTATTTGGAGATTTTGACACTTCCTTTTTCCCAACCTTGCAAATCATCTGAAAAGTATTTCACCAGTAATGTTGATGTAGTTTTGCCAATGAATGTATGGTATTGCTGTGTTCCTTGGATAGACAAAACTTGATCAAAGCGACTTCTCAAGAACAATTCTGATTCAGCATATTCCTCTTGGGTTGAGTATGCAAAGTCTACCTTGGTAATGTTTTCTACAGCACACTCAAAAAGTTATCCATGAAGTTTGAATTTGATTTTCATATGGTCTTTGTAAACTAGCACGACCTGCCTCTATTGAATCCCCTATTTCGTCGCAAGGCCATTTTCCGTGTGCTGTGACCGAAAAGTAACACTCTTCTTTCTTTTTAAAATCTTCCTCATGAAAACAGATGTTCAGAAAGTTTTTCTTATTTTTGTTGGGCAGCAAATCCATCTGAAAAATAAAATATTATTTGGAAGTTTTTGAAATTTGGATGTCAGAAAGGATATGAGTTTTTTTTTTTATGATGTCATATTGTCTCTGAGGGGATTCAGAGAAGTACCAGTGTCTTTTCTGGCGATCTAGGACGATCCTTGCTGCATTTCGGTTTCCTCTGGCGTTTTTTTAACACTGTCAGTTGTGCTGGAATATTTTTTTTCTCTTTAATGTTCACAACCCTTGTGAGTATTCCTCTATTTTTTTTAATGTGTTCATAGGCCAGTATCATATCAATAGTTTGGTTCTCGAAGATCAAATCATTCTTCTTGAGAAGTTGGTATAATTTTTATCCAGCCACTGAATGTGTAGCACCGCTATCAGGACACATCGCTGCTCGTGTGCTACAAACGAAAATTTCAGTGATGCTTGTTGGGTGTCCTTTCATCGAAAAAACTGTGGCCTTTGGACTTAATAACTCCAAGAGCTCCACTACGACAACAAGCTTGCTTTTTTCAAGTCTGTCAGTGCTTCTTCTTTGGGCTCCGTCATCGTAAAGCGACCCATCTACTTGACTGGAGACTCCATGATCTCGGCTACTGTGATTAGGGAGACCCTGAATAGAGGCTGTTAGTCGTATTTTTGTTCATACTGCAATTTGGGACCTTGAATAAAAAAAAATTGTGATTTTGTGTGGTCTGTGTTATTCTGTTTGTTTCGAATGAAACTTCTTGACATTTGTTCTTCTGCCGTACTTGTTCGCAGATTGAAATTTCTCTACTAGGTCATCAGAGGTGTCCCAGTCGCACTATACGTGTAGAAAATGGTTCTCTACTTCTGGAGGGAGTCGTTTTTCCATTTGGTAGACGATCATCAAGTTTTTCAGCCCTCCTGAGTGTCCAACTGTTCCAGCCTGCCTTCAAAGTAGTTTCGGAGTTTGAAATGAAAATTTTTGCATGTTTTTCTGTGAGTGCCGAAAAGTTGTGTAACTACTAGGGCCTACGTCTAGGTCAAGGTAACTTCACAGGATTGATAGAGCCGAGATTTATTTATATAGATGCTGAGGTAGTCGGTACATACAACTATTGACACTCAAGTGCTACATGTTAACTTGTACGATTCTACCCTACTCGGCTTCTAGATCTATCATACCTGTATTCACATGAATCAGAAGTATCCCATCGTGTGTGACTGGTGACGAAGTCGAATCAAGACTACTCGTTAATAAAATAACAAATTTAATGAAACAAATTAAAATACTAAATCATAAAATCATTATACAGCTAGCTAATCAAATGATACAAACAGGGAAGAGCAGAGAATGAACAGCAGCAATCAGTACTTATATACAGTAACAGGCTATTGGGCGACAGACGACATCACAAAGAGGGCGGATCCGATCTGCATGAAATCACAATTCAGGATGTTGCCAGATGCCGCGATGATGCCACAGGTACTACCCTTTCAGTCACGAAAACTGTGAAGCCTGAAAATGTACAACTCTACGGGAACGTCTTCCACTTCGAGTGACGACTTCAGACCTCTGTGCTTTATATGCAGGAACTGGAGGAGATGACCTTGAAGGAAAATCATCCAGAAAAAGATGCGCTGCTTTCAGCCTGTCGATGGACATTGTTGTCGGTTTACCGTTGATCTCCATAGTAAAAACTTTCTCTGTTCTTGAGAGGACCATGTAGGGACCAGCATACGGAGGTTCCAAGGACTTTCGCACCCGGTCAATTCTCAAAAATACATGTGATGCTTTAATTAGATCATCACTGACGAAAACTGCACCTGAACAATGATGCTTGGTGGGAACTGGTCTAAATGAACGGACATGATGCCGTAACATCTGCAAGAATGATGATGTTGACGTTGTCACAGGGGTGTTAGAACTCTCCCGGCAACTTCAAGGTGGTTCCATATACCAACTCTACCGAAGATGTGGCCAGGTCCGATTTAAAACTAGATATTATGCCAATCAAGACCAATGGAAGAGAGTCCAGCCAGTTCTCAGGGAGATGCGCCATTAATGCACTTTTGAGATGCCTGTGAAACCTCTCAACTGCTCCGTTACTTTGGGGATGATACGCAGTGGTTCGAGTCTGCTCCACACCTAAAAACTTTGAAAGAGAAGAAAAGAGATTACTTTGGAAATTAGTACCACGATCAGAAGTAACCTTCTCTGGTACTCCAAATCTAGAAATCCATCCTAACAAAAAAGTGCGTGCAATAGTATCCGCAGATTGATCCGGGATAGAAAATGCCTCAGACCATCTTGTAAATCTGTCAACACAAGTTAATAAGTAGGTCATTCCTCTAACTGGACTTAGCGGTCCAACTACATCAATATGCACATGCGAAAAACGTGCTGATGGTAAAGGAAAGTATTCAACAGCCGACTTGGTGTGACGTGCGACTTTAGATTTCTGGCACTGAATGCAATTTCTACACCATAATGCACAGTCCTTGTTCATGTTGTTCCACACGAATCTGGCTGCAACAAGCTTTTGTGTAGCTTTGACACCAGGATACGATAAATTATGAATTTGATTGAAAATTTGTCGACGAAAGAATTTCGTGACATACGGACGTACTGTACCCGTGGACACATCACAATAAAGAGGTTTTTCGGATGAAGCAAAGTACATGGGTCTGAGTTCCAAACCGGTCCCAGAACCCATAAATGATTGCAGTTCGGGATACGAAAATTGATCTTCCGCCAAACCACTAAAATCATTCAAATTTAACAAATTAATTTGTGAAATTCTAGAAAATGTGTTAGTTACAACATTATCACAACCTGCAATGTAACGTACGTCAGTTGTGAATTGGCTGATAAGTTCAAGGTACCTGATTTGACGAGGAGTACTGTTGTCGTGTTTTCGCGTGAATGCAAATACGAGTGGTTTGTGACCAGTATAAATAACTTCACGACCCTCAAGCATGCACATGACAGACAAGTAAATAGACAACAATTCACGGTCAAAAGTACTGTATTTCTTCTCTGTAGCGGACAGCTTCCTAGAAAAGAAACCAAGAGGTTCAACTTTAGATTCTATATGCTGTTGAAGCACAGCGCCTACAGCGAAATCTGAAGCATCAGTCATCAATGACAAACGAGCGTCTGCAGCAGGAAAAGATAATGCTGTCGCATTAGCGATTAACCTCTTGCACGACTCAAAAGCAGATCGTGTGTCTTCCGTCCATGCAATAGGGGTGTTGTCTTTCTTAACCTTATTTTTAACAAGGCTATGCAAACACGCTTGTTCTTTAGCTGCATCTTTTAAAAAACGATGGTAAAAATTCAAAGTGGCCAAAAATCTTTGCAACTCCTGAGCAGTTTTAGGTAAAGGAAATTCTTTTAAAAACTGAACCTTTTCAGGGAGCGGGGAAATACCCTTTGACGAAACCAGAAAACCTAAAAATTTAATTTCTGATTGACCAAAAACACACTTTTGAGGATTTACCACTATGCCATGCTCGCTAAGTTTGCTAAAGACGAGATCAAGATCACTCTTGCGACTCTCTTGATCTACCGAGGCAATCAACAGGTCATCCACATATGCATAGCAACTTGGAATGTCTCTGATGATGCTATCAATGTACCTTTCTGCATAGTTTGAGCTGCATTGCGAAGACCAAAAGTCATGAAAATGTACTCAAAAAGACCTATCGGTGTAATCACTGCTGTCTTATGAATATCCCGATGATTCATGGGTATTTGGTGGTAGGCTTTCACGAGATCGATTTTAGAAAAAACCGTTTTACCTCTTAAACCATTGGCAAAGTCATGAATGTGTGGTAATGGGTAACGATCTGGGGTTGTAACCGAATTTAGATGTCGAAAATCACCACAGATATGCCATGAACCGTTGCTTTTTTTTAACAAAATGAATTGGGCTGGAATACGAGCTTTCTGAAGGACGTATTATTTCTTGCCGCATCAAATCACTAAATTCTTGTTTTAAAAAGGTTAATTTTTCGGGGTTCAAACGTCGCGCTCTAGCATGAACAGGAGGACCTTTTGTTTCAATGCAATGTGTAACTGTGCTTTTATTTTTGTTCGGGTCTAAATTTGTGGAAAACAAGTTAGGATATTTCAGTAATATTGAATGGAAAGGGGAATTATTTGCAACTAATGTCAAACCTAGAGATTTTGTTCTCTTAAGCATTCCTTTAACGAACAGGGAAGTGCGACCATCAAGGAGTCTTCTATTCCTAACGTCAATAAGAAGTTTAAAACGCTCTAGGAAATCAGCTCCTATGATTGGGTCTGAAACATCAGCTATCAAAAATGACCAAATGAAACTACGTCTTAGACCAAAGTCTAGCTCTAATTTAATCGTGCCATAGGTTGATATGCGAGAATCATTAGCTGCATAAAGTTCCAGATCTTGTTTAACTGAAAAATTAGTTAACTTTTTAGGGTAACAGCAAACTGCTGCACCACTATCAACTAAAAATTTATGCCTGGTTACCAAGTCTGTTATAAATAATCGGCTGTTAGGTCTACAACTATCTGCCACCGAAGAAACAGATATTCCTTTTAGTTTAAAGAATAAGCACAAGGTTTCACACATTTGGATGCTTTGTCACCGAAACGGTGATGGTACCAACATAAGCGTTTAGGCTCTATATTTTTGTCGGCAATGCGTCTTGAAGGTGTTAGAGATCGCCTTCGGGGTTTAATTCGGCCGTGTGAATATTGAGAAACGGACAATTTCTTAACCATGTTCTTCAAATCTGCCAATTCCACGTTAATAGCATCCAACTCAACTTGATCCGATTTAGATTCAACACATGCAACAGTCAAATTGCATCCAGGCACCTCATGTATTTTATCCGCGATCTGTGCAAGTTCATCCAATGAAGCTTTACAGACTGACAAAATTTGTTGTAGGTTAGCTGGTAAACGCTTTAGCCACAATGTGCAAAATATCATCCTCCATTTTGGCTGGAGCATGATTTCGCATTTCACTTAGTAAATGTGAAGGGCGTTTATCACCAAGTTGCAAGTCCTTTAGTAACAGGTTTAAACTTGCTGAACTTGACTGTGCGAAGTATTGCAAAACCCTATCTTTAAGTGCAATATATGCATTTTCAAGAGGCGGATTTCTAACAATGTCTCTAACACATGATAATACGTTTGAATCTAAAGCAGCAACAACCGCCTGAAATTTGGTCGAGTCATTGGAAATGCCAGCAATCACAAATTGTGATTCGACCTGAAAGAACCAAAGCTCCGAGTCATTTTCCCAAAAAACTGGAGCCTTGAATGCAATTCTCGAAAGTTGAGAATCTTGCTCAACACTGGGCGAGACTTCCGGCTTAGTTTCAGGCATAATGCAAGACAATTACAATGACAAATGAAAATTTTAAAATTATCCTACCTTTAGATAATTAACCGATCAAGAACATGCAATCATTGCGGGACGGGAAAACGGCCAGGAAAACAAACAGAAGACTTGACTTACCCCAAATCAGGAAACAGTGATAAAAAAGGTTGTTAACAAACTTCAAAGTTAAAGGAACTGCATCTTTTAGTCACTGCGAACGCAGAAGATTGTAGAACTGAAGTGCGAACCAAGCAACCACTGCAGTACTTCGGATGTTATCCAGTGTTCGTAAAGTTGAGCAGACAATGAAGACATTCAGGTCACCAATGTAACTCACGATGGAATTCCCCGGGTCACCAGTTTAACTACTAGGGCCTACGTCTAGGTCAACAAAATGCAACACTTAAGATAAAAATAAATCAAACACGGCGCCAAAAAACTGGTCGAATACATAAGAACACGGAAAATCAAATAGCATAAAAATCTAAAATGTTGTAGAAAGGCAGAATAAAACATATGTATTTAAAAGATGCAAACATTTCAACTTAAAAGCATCTAGAGACATATTAAAAATGTCAAGTTCATCAGAGAACGTGTTAAAAATTTTATAAAACTTATATAACGAGAACCTGTTAATATAATTAAATTTTGAATCTAAATTTGGAAAGGAACTCTGGTGTCTTAAAAATCTGGCGGGCACAGCGAAATCTATTGAGCTCATTATATCATTACAATCAATTGAACCATTAATAACTTTGTAAAAGAAAAGAACGCAAGAAACATCTCGTCTGGAGGATAAACTAGGCATATTAAAAATATTACGTAGGAGTGAAGAAGATATATCATGCAAGTAAAATCCATTTTTTTTTGTAAAGTAAATATCTCAAGAAGTTCTGTATTCGCTCAATTATTTATTTTGTTTCGGTAATTGGGATTCCAGATAATATTGCAGTATTCCAGATTGGAACGAATATGAGCGCAATACAAGACCTTGAGGATAAGTTCACTGGAAAATTCTCTGGTTCTACGCTTAAGAAATCCAAGCCTGCGATATGTCTTAGAGACCCTGGTATCGATATGTTGGGAAAAATCAAGTTTGGAGTCAAAGATGATACCAAGATCAGTGATTGTACGAGGGCAATTCGGAAAGTAACCTCCGAATCGCTGTAAAAAAAAAAAAAAAAAAACCAGCACAGAGGGAAAAAAAATTATTTATATATCAAAGGTACAACTCTCCTCTATTTTTCAACATAGTCTCCCCCATTATTCAAGCACTTATCGTACCGTTTTACCAATTCCTTCTGCATAAAAAGCGGCCGCCTGCGATTTTAACCAGTATGCCACAGCGTTTTTAAGTTCCTCATCGTCAGCGAAATGCTGTCCCCCAAGCCACTTCTTCATTGCAGTGAACAGATGAAAATCAGAAGGAGCCAAGTCCGGGCTGTAGGAAGGATATTGAAACACATCCCATTTGAATTTGAGCAGAACCTCTCCAGTTCTTACAGCAGTGTGAGGGCGCGCGTTATCGTGCAGAAGCACAACCCCAGAACTCAGTAGGCCGCGACTTTTGTTCTGGATGGCTCTTTTCAGTTTCTTCAACGTGCGACAGTAAACCTCGGAATTGATTGTTGTTCTACGTGTCATGAATTCGATAAGCAAGATTCTTTGAGCATCCCAAAAGACGGTAACCATCAGCTTCCTCGCTGACAAAGTTTGACGGGCTTTCCTCAGCCGGGTTGGAGAACCGGTATGACCCCATGCCATAGACTGTTGTTTTGTCTCCGCATTGACATGCGCTACCCAAGTTTCGTCACCAGCCACTATTCTGTTCAAAAAGTCCTCCCCATCCGTGTGGTACCGGGAAAGAAATTCTAAGGCAGCGCCCATTCGACTGGTTTTGTGGATCTCCGTGAGCATTTTCGGTACCCATCGAGCACAGAACTTCCGGTAGCCTAATTTTCCCTTTACTGTCTCATACAAAACTGTCCGAGAAATGTTTGAAAGGTGTTCTGAAAGTTGGGAGATTGTGAAATTACGGAGCAAACGAATTTTTTCATCGATTTCTTTGATGAGATCAGCACTCACCATAGACGGCCTTCCACTCCGTGATTCGTCATGGATGTTTGTTCTTCCGTCCTTGAAAAAGCGTACCCATTGACGCCCTACACCTTCACTCCTAATGTTTGGCCCGTATACGGCGCACAATTCACGATGGATATCCGCTGCTGACAGTTTTTTGGCCCAAAGAAATCTTATCACTCCTCGCACCTCACATTTCGCGGGATTTTCTATGGCGGCACACATTTTGTCACGTTATAATTAACGGCAACGGCTCTACGACACTTCCCTCGCCGACTTGAGTCTTACTGAATCAGATTGCTCGTGCATTCGATTGAGGGCTCCCAACCGTATTCCAGCGCGCCACGCCCAAACGGCGTTAGTTTGAATTGCCCTCGTATTTGAGCGTGATAAAACAAGTTGTTAATTTTGTATACATGAATCAAAGGTTGAGCCTTTCGAGGTAACTAAGTGCATTTTTCAATGTTTAAGTGTAATCTGTTGTCTATGCACTACTTAAAAGACAATCAAGATCTCTTTGTAAAAAACAGAATCTAAATCGAACGTATTAACCAAACAATTTCAAGTCGTCAGCAAATAAAAGGCATCCAGAGTACAAAAACACAGTAAGGTAATTAATGAATAAAATAAAAAGCAGAGGTCCAAGATTGAGCCCTGTGGAACACCGGAAGTAATTTATGAGCTCATGGAAACAGCATTATTAAAATAAACATAGAGTGATCGCTTACATAAGTAAGAAAGAAGCCAATCAATCAGAAAACCAATACCTTGTAACTTTTTTTAAAATTATGCCAAAATCGATAGAGTCAAAGGTTTAGAAAGTCGGTTTAAATAACATCAAGTTGAGAACCAGATTCAAATGAGGAAATAATTTTATCTATCAAACAGAATAAATTAGTGGTTGTTGTGCGCTTTGGAATGAACCCGTGGTGAGATGTGGTTTTTAACTTGGTTGTAAAGCTTTTTATGATTATACTTTCGAAAAATCTTAGAAAAAGGACTTAAATATCAATAGATAATTTTTACAATTTGTCATCTACCCTTTAAAAACATAGAATAATTTTTGTTTTGCTTCCAGACTCCAGGAAACACTTTTGCCTTTAATGAGAGGTTAAACAGGACAAGAAGGGATAAGTCAAAAACTCTGAGCATTCTTTAATAATAAAAGTTATTATCAACAATCACAGTTAGGAAGATTTCAATTCACTGATAGCCAAACCACATCATCTTAGGTAACATTTTCGATTTTGATAAGATCACGACGCAGTCGCAGCATTCACTATTTCATCAAAGTCCGTGCTAGGCGAAAAAGAACTAAAATACGCAAATGCATTTTGCGATATCGCCATCGTTATAGCGCACGTTTTATAGAATAAACTATCAGGAGAATTAATGTTTTTTATTTTTAAAATAAGACCAAAACCTCCTAGATCCGAAACCAGATAATTTTCCATATGCCGAAGGTGCGTGTTGTAATCCTTTGGATATTGTAACAGAAGATCGTAGGATTTAAATTCATCAAATAAATCAGGATTAAAACCTTTTAAAGCTAATTTACGGACCGTGGCTTTCCTTTTATTAATTTCTGGTTTCATTGAGTACCAAGAAAGAAATCTAAAGATAGATTTTACTTTCTCGTATGACAGTTACAAAGAGAAAGTATTGTAATCATCAAAAATTCGAACTCGAGATTTTGACGAATCTCCACTTTAGACCTCCTAGTCCGAAAAAACACATTTGGAATTATGTCCTTGTCTGTTGTGTGTGTCTGTGGAACGATAACTCGAAAACTATTAGAGCTACGGGGATGAAATTTGGTATGTGGTCTTTAAACATAATTTGTAGGTTTCATCAAATTTTGACAAAATCCGTCAACGAAGTCTGTCTGTCTGCATGTTCGAGTAATGCGAACTTATAATCAAAACTTGAATAGCTAGATAGATAAAATTTGGTACACTGTTTTATCGCATGAATGTAGGTCCATAAAATTTTTGGGCCAAATCCGTCAGCATTGACTGTCTGGTCTGTATAATAGCATACTTGTTCAACTCCATGCGCAGCGTAAATGCCTGTGCAAAGAAGGGATACCGAGAACTTGGCAGTGTTTGCCAAAACCAATTTGAGAGATTTTGTAAAGAAAGCTAAACATTTGGGCGTCACAGTTTTACTTGGTATTAGCACTCTGCGATGCGTAAGCTATCTCCTGTTTTCTTCTTCCCCTGCATAACTTGCATTGCTAGAGTTGATAAAAAAAAAAATGTGGTTTTATACATACGTATCTTTTTGAATATGATTCTTCACCCTCAATATTTTGCTATACATAATAATAATGAAAAACCTTCTGATAGTCATTGCATTCTGGGTTACAGTTGGTTCGAACTTTTTATCAACGCAGGGGGAAGGGAAATGTCAAATGTTTGAAAAGTATACGAGAAAGTTTAGGGAAGGCCACTCCCGCTGGTTTTTAGAAGGAATAGTACTGCTGAAAACATCGTTTAAAGAATTAAAATCTAAAAACTGCATCATTTATGTCATTAAAATCAAGTAAAAAATTCCAATCAATTACACGGAACATACACCACATGGTTAAAAAATCTGCCCTTTTAGAATCAAGTCTAAAGATA
This sequence comes from Araneus ventricosus, assembly GCA_013235015.1. Taxonomy (NCBI): domain Eukaryota; kingdom Metazoa; phylum Arthropoda; class Arachnida; order Araneae; family Araneidae; genus Araneus; species Araneus ventricosus. The sequence continues at coordinate 6,967 of BGPR01002580.1, read as the reverse complement.
TTTACATTCCTCTTATTTAGGTGGACAGGTACAAGACCCATGGAAACTGACAGAGCAGGATGATGTTTGTCTTCAGGGACCAAAGGGCTATCGCTGTGCCCGACAGAAATATCATTAAAATCAACATTAGTCAAAATTAAGTCAAGATATTTATTATTACAATTAAGAATATTGTTATATTGACCCAGATTAAAAAGATTCATAAAATTCAGAAACAATAGGGTTATTGTGATCACAAAAATCATCATATATAGGTAAATTAAAATCACCACAAATTAAAATTTTGTCAAAAAATTCAAATCCCTCGAAACAATAAAAAAAATTTAACATACGAGTCCACATGAGAAGAAGGTGGAAAATGCACAACACATAAAAGCATCTTTTTACTATGATTTAACTTTACCGAAATCCAGATAGCTTCGAGATCCAAGCCAGGTACGTCCAATTTACGGGAAGAAAGACATTTTTTGATGGCCACGAAAACACCACCCCCACGTCTACTGGAATTAGATGGGGAACCACGGTCCTTTCTGTAAACAAGATAACGATCGTCGAATAGATGCCAGGAATCAATGTCTTCACAAAGCCATGTTTCAGTAACGCAAATAACATCATATTCCACCGAAGCCACAGAACTAAAGAAATCCACAGAACTATATAGTTTTGGTGCGTAAACCACGAACGTTCTGATAAAGCAAAGAAAGTCATTTCGAATCAGTGTTAGTCGACAAAGCGAAGCAAGAAGGATGGTTGCTGTCGGACCTAGGAATAACTTCTTGGGATATCTGGTCATTTCTTAATTTTCCATAAAACTCTGCAATAAGACAGCCCTCAGGCCAAACCGTTGAATCCAATAACTGTTTAAGGTCGTTTTCATAAACGTCGATGTGGAAAGATGCATATGTTTGATACTTGGTCTTAAGTCTATGACAATGAAGAAATTTCAAATTCAATGGAGCCAAAAAGTTGGTAATATCATTTACCGTGGTCTCGGGTCCTAATCGCGATAAAAATATCGCCTTCCTCTTAGGCATTTTGCCTACTATCTTCAGGCCAGAATCTTTCCGAGCGCCATTAATTACAACTTTAGGATTTACCCTTTTATCCTTAATTACAGGGCCAAGAACTTTGAATTTACCTTCGGGTATAGCTGAAGAAGTTTGAGCTACAGATGCATACGTAGAACTCTCAGAATATAACTCAGTTTCAATAATTTCTTGCTGCAAACTTGGGCGAGGGTCGTCGTTCTGAATAGTAACGTCAGTTGGGCAAATCAGCTTAGAAAAGCAATCAACTTTACTGTAAATGTCCTTTCGGAAAGTTGCAAACTCGTTCTTTAACTCTATAAACAGATCCATCATCGAACTTGTTTCATCAGATTCAAAATTCTTTTCCGGTACAAGTGAGGAAACTGCTTCTACGTATAACATTAGGATGTCAGCCTTGAAATTCGAAAATTCATCCTTGTCATGGGCATTAGTAGACTTTTTCTCAGAAACTCTCCTGAAAATGTCATGTAAACCATTAAGTTTTTCTTTAAAAAACTTCACTTTATCTTCCAGCATGAGATCGCCGTCAACAGTTGTAAAACCTATCTTTATCCTCAGATTCCCTTGCGATAAGTTGCGCAACATCGTTAGGTAGCACTCCAAGATGTGCTGCCCAATTTTCTCTTTCGACTTTTAAAAACGTGGGTTGTTGTTGAAAAACGTCGAGGAACAACATGCCATCTTTTTTGGAATCGAAATTTGGAATCAAGCTCTTAAATTATAAAAATTTCGTTGCTGTATTGGTGCTGTGTATAGCTATGTATTGGTACCAGTAGATGGCTATACAAGGTTTTGACTTGCAGAAGTTTTGTTTCTTGTTTGCTTTTTTTCCATTTGCTTTGTTTCCCCAAACAAAGGCATATAGGCTCTTCCTTGAAAAGTCTTTCCTGCTCTTCTGCCTTTTCGCGAACGATTATCTCTTCTTTCTCACGAGCAGTTCTTTCCTATTCTTCTTTAGATAATCTCTCTTCTATTAATTTAAATAAACACGCGCAGATTTTTCATTGTATTTATCGTAATTTGCAATTAGTTCCTTATTGTCGATGACACTTATCTTTAGGAACCACGATCACCATATCTTGAACCAAAATCTTGAAGCCCGCCTTTTTTTCTCAATTTAAAAGCCACTCTCTTGCTTTGTACTATGAATCAATTAACTATATGAAACCACATTTTTTCGCTATTAAACGTGTTTTAAAACAAAACTAGAAGGTACTACTTCACTTTTATCACAAGATTTTTACTATTGGGCCATCCCATAAATAATGCAGTATTTTCAACTTCATGAAATAAAAGTCTGAAGGAAGGGAATAAACAACGTGCATCAGCTTGCTATAAAAGCAGGTCGTAAATTTATTTTCTTCTTAGTGCAAGTTTTGAAGTGTGCACTTCAATTTTAACAGTCATTTTGTGAAGTTATAATGATCTGACATAGGAGCATATGCGGCATATTTTGCTTTATGAGTTCAATAAGTAAAATAACGCAATGGAAAGTAAGAGGAATATTAATGCAGCATATGAGGATCGGGCAATAAGCGTAAACCAGTGCCAATTGTTGTTACAGAAATTCCGAGTCGGAAACTATAGCCTAGGAAACGAGCCTGGTCCTGGAAGATTTGTAGAGTTCGACGAGGACATCCAACAAACTCTAGAGGAATAAATTCTCATTGTAACTGTTGAGGAACTAGTCTAGAAGTTTAGATTTTGTCCTTAAACCTGTCATCGATATCTGCATGCTATCTGAAAGTCAGCAAATTGGGTCAAAGCGTTTCCCTCAAATTTTCCGAGTCTTAATTTCGCGCGGAGAGTGAATGTGTGCTTTTCTTTACTGTCTCATCACAAGAATGAACTTTTTAATTCTCGTCTACGAAGTATCGACTCAAGATTTTGGTGAATCTCCTCGTTTTAGATCTCTCCGAGCCCGATAAACACATGGAATTACGTCTGTCTGACTGTGAACACGACAACTCAAAAACGATTAGATGTAGAGAGATGAAATTTGGTATGTGATCTATTAACACATTGTAGGATTTAGATCCAACTCAAGAATATTGCAGATAAAAGAACTAACAGTTTATTAAACAGCAACAACTTAAAAACGGCATCATATTTAAAAACAGCAAAAATTCGGTTAAATTGAACAAGAGTAAAAGGGGCAACGCCCAACATTGAACATACACTGAGATTCAATTGCAAAAGTTAAATCACATTCTAGCCTTATATAGGCATTGCAGAAATACAAGTAGATTGCTCATGGCGCTATCTAGCGAAGATTCAACATACTTCGCGCCGCCGCATGAGTTAATTTGTCACTGATGAGTTTGGTAACCCTTACTATTGGTCTTTTGATATCCCCATCTTGAGTGTGAATGAGAACCACTTGAACGAGCCCATCCGGTCCTGGGTAGGTTTCCTTTATGCGTCCCAACCGCCATGCCAATGGAGGGCTTGCACTTTCATGTATGACCACTAAGTCTCCAACTTGAAGCTCTGGATCTAGTCGAGTACATCTAGGTTTTCGCTGGAGGTGATGAAGATAATCTCTGGTCCATCTTTTCCAGAGATTCTGTTTAATAGTCTGGATCAGGTGCCACCTCGAAGTCAACTGGAGATCGCCTTCATGATTTGAATCCGGAATTTCCAGCAGCGGAGGACCTATCAAGAAATGTCAAGGCTCTAACATCGTTAGGATCAGACGACAGTGGAACCAAAGGTCTCGAGTTCAGGCACGCTTCCACTTGGCAAAGCAACGTTCAAAATGCCAAAAAGTGCTTTTAGTTGATTTGCAAGGCCCGTAAAGTTTTTCCCATTGTCGGAATGGATATCCGACGGACAACCACGTCGACTTATGAAACGCCGCAAGACTGCCAACGAAGCCCGAGACGAGAGGTCGGAAATGACCTGTAGATGAACAGCCTTGGTACACATACAAATAATAACAGAAATGTACGATTTCAATTGTACTTTACTTCGAGGAAGATTAGGTTTTGTCAAAAATGGACCAGCGAAATCCATTCCCACTTTAGAAAAAGGTCGGGATGGAGTAATTCTGTCAGAGAGCAAATTACCCATTAGTTGCTCACTAGGTTGAGCCCTCAATCTTTTGCACAAAGTGCAGTTGTGTATCTCTTGGCGTACAATGGAACGTCCATCGACGAACCAGTATTTCTGCCGGAGCAAAGACAGCACAAGGAGATTACCAGCATGAAATGTCTTTCGTGAAATGATCGAATCAACAACCTCGTTACTACATGCCGAGATGGCAGGAACATGGGATGTTTTTGATCAAATGTTTGAGACTGACCATGAGAAAGACGACCACCTACTCGAATCAAGATCGAGGATCAAGAAAAATATTCAGAGACAATAATCTGTGACCCCTAGGCAATGGCTTTTGTTGCGTAAGTAACTCAATTTCCACCGAAAATTCCTGTTGTTGAACAAGTTTAACAATGGTTAGTATGGAATTGAAGACCTCATGCGAAGTCAAATTACCACTACATTTCCCATCGGGATTTCTAGAATTGCAGAGAAAACGGAAACACCATGCCACTGCCCTCGAGAGTCTTGTAAATGATGAAAACTTCAATAAAAAGTCAGGAATAGGTCGTGCTGTGCAACTTACATAATCGAACTCTGGTTCGCTCCTCAAAGAGGGGAAAAAAGGCTCATTTGAAGATAACCATTGGGGACCAGATCGACATAATGAATGATTTTAACATAGAGTTTGTTGAAATTCCTCTAGATGCACCATCAGCAGGATTAGAAGTTCCTGCAATGCGATTCCACTGGGCCTGCGGAACCAAAGATTTGATCTGTCTACTCTATTTACTACAAACTGATTAACCCTCTTGGGTGGCAAGTGGATCCAACTCGATACAATTTGAGAATTTGACCACAAGTACACTCCATTAATTTGTATTGGCAAAGTTTCCAAAATAGATGCACTCAAACGCGCTAACAAAAGTGCTGAACATAACTATTCTAGGGAGAGTAACAGGTTCGATTGGATTAACTCGTGTCTTTGCTACCACAAACACTACCACCACCTTTCCATCATCCTTTTTAAGAGGAATAATTCTAATGTATACCACTGCTGAAGAAGCGTTACCCGATCCATCACAATATCCATGCATCTCCATCCGAGAATCTACCTTCATGTGACCTTTTAGGAAACTTGGAATTTCAATTGACTTTAGCAATTCAGCCTGAGATGCGAACTCTTCCCAACTGTTTAAAATGGTATTTGGTATTGGATCATCCCATGAAGCATTATCCTTCCACGAATCCTGAAGCTTTATCTTTAACCGAATAGTAGAAGGCGACAAAATGCCCAAAGGATCTAAAATACTTGCCATGGCTGACAATACACAATTCCCGTTTCGTGGTTACCGATTTGAAGGTCGAAATATTAAGTTTCAACATATGCCTTGAAGGACTCTAGAACAATCCAAGCAATTTCACCCACTTATCTTCAACATCTAATTCGAGAGATTTCAGTTCACTGGGGAAGATCCGAAACAACCCTGATGTCATTACATGCCCACTTTCTTATCGTGAATCCTCCCATTTCCATTACCTGAATTAAATCCTTAACCTTCCAGCAGGCGCACCTGCACAAATTTTACGACATATCGTGCATCGCATTACATAAATATATCGTGATGTTTTACAAAAATAAATACAGCTTTTATTTATGTTATCTGTATTAGCTTAATAGTAAACAAAGATTTTACAACTAAAAATTGCACTAAAATTTATAAAAGAACGATATAAATATGTAATACGATGCACAATACAAGTATGTTTTGAAAACGCGCGCCCGCTGGAAGGTTAACTAAGCGTCTAGCTTCTGGCACTGAATCCGCGCCAGCCAATAAATCATCGACATAAAAGTTCTGTCCAATAACCTTTGCCCTATCTGGAAATGACTTTTCATAGTCCTGAGCTAACTGATGCAAGGTTCTCATGGCCAAGAAAGGTGCACATGTATGTCACTGTTAGTAACTGGTTCTGTGGAGCTGAAACGCCAAAAGATACTTTGATAATCGACTTGATCTTTATTCAGAAGGATCATACGATACATTTTTTCTAGATCAGCAGTCAGAGCTATAGGGTAAACTCTAAATTTTAAAAGAAATTTCAACAAATATTTTTGTAACTTGGGTCTTTTCCAAATAATTATTTAACGAGCGACCCTCACGATCCGTCGCGGAAGCATTAAACGCAACTCTTAGTTTTGAGGTGGTGCTATCATCCTTCAGAACGCCATGATGTGGCAAATAGTATCCCCGAGGATTCAAAACCTCCGAATCTGGAATTAGCTCCATATGTTTTAACTCTAAATAATTTCTCCTAAACTTCAAATATTGTCTCTTTAAAATAAGATCCCTATCAAGTTTACATTCCAAATGATGAAAACACTTTAAAGCTCGAGTTTCCGTATTTCCCAATTCAGGAGGACTTTTAAACGGAAGATTCGCTACATGCCTTCCCTCCTCAATTCGGGTTACCGTCTTGGCATACGTATCCTCACAAAGGGACGCTCAAACATCATTTGGAATCAACTGTAATTCCCAAAACCTCTTTAAATCAAATTCCACCTGAACATAACCAATAATCGACTTCTGGATTCGAGAATTTGCACCCGCATACACCATACCGGAAAGAATCCACCCAATACTAGTATTTATTGCACTTGGAAATCCCATCTCACCTTTACTGGATTGACCAGTTACCAATCCTCATACAAGTTTGCACCGATTAGAATTTCAACTGAACTGGATATATAGAATTCGGGGTTTGCTAGTTTTAATCCCTCTAAGTGAAGTCATGCCTACAAGTTTACCCTAAAGTTTTGCAGATTTGAAGTTATCTGATTGACAATAAAAGCGACTGTAAAGATTTCCAAATCAAAA